>CM077448.1:16901666-17069166 GCA_039654765.1 Mylopharyngodon piceus | reverse complement strand
AGGGAATAATTTTGCTTATAACATTGATTACTGATGTTAAACAATCATACCTGCATAATGTGAGACTATTGTTCATTTTTAGTGTCAAAAGCTTAGAATGCACCTCGTTTGTGTGTGTCAGTGTGTGTGTGTGTGTGTGTGTGTGTGTGTGTGAGTGAGTGAGTGAGTGAGTGTGTGAGTATGAGAGAGTATGAGAGAGTATGAGAGAGTATGAGAGAGTATGAGAGACTATGAGAGAGTATGAGAGAGTACGAGAGAGTATGAGAGAGTGTGAGTATGAGAGAGTATGAGAAAGTGTGTGAGTATGAGAGAGTATGAGTGAGTATGAGAGGGTATGAGAGAGTATGAGTGAGTGTGTGAGTATGAGAGAGTGTGAGTATGAGAGAGTGTGTGAGTACGAGAGAGTACGAGAGAGTATGAGAGAGTGTGAGTATGAGAGAGTATGAGAGAGTATGAGAAAGTGTGTGAGTATGAGAGTGTGTGAGTATGAGAGAGTGTGTGAGTATGAGAGTGTGTGAGTATGAGAGAGTGTATGAGAGAGTATTAGTGAGTATGAGTGAGCATGAAAGAGTATGAGAGAGTGTGTGAGTATGAGAGTGTGTGAGTATGAGAGAGTGTGTGAGTATGAGAGTATGAGAGAGTATGAGTGTGTGTGAGTGAGTGAGTATGAGTGAGTGAGTGAGTATGAGAGAGTATGAGAAAGTGTGTGAGTATGAGTATGAGAGAGTGTGTGAGTATGAGTGAGTATGAGAGAGTAAGAGTATGAGAGAGTATGAGTGTGTGTGTGAGTATGAGAGGTGAGTGAGTGAGTGTGTGAGTGAGTGTGAGTGAGTATGAGAGAGTATGAGAGAGTATGAGAGAGTGTGTGAGTGAGTGAGTATGAGTGAGTATGAGAGAGTGTGTGAGTATGAGTGAGTATGAGAGAGTAAGAGTATGAGAGAGTATGAGTGTGTGTGTGTGTGTGAGTGTGTGAGTATGAGAGGTGAGTGAGTGAGTGAGTGTGAGTGAGTTAGTGTGTGTGAGTATGAGAGGTGAGTGAGTGAGTGAGTGTGAGTGAGTTAGTGTGTGTGAGTATGAGAGGTGAGTGAGTGAGTAAGTGAGTATGAGTGAGTGAGTGAGTTAGTGTGTGTGAGTATGAGTAAGTATGAGTGCACTGTAAAAAATGATTTTATGGTGAAGTAAATACTACAGAAAAAACAAATGTAATTTTTACATGAAAAAGTTAGTACAGGCAAGAATTAAAAAAACTAAGTAAATTCTATATTAGTACTCAATTTAAGCATGTAGAAATTAAAGCGTAAATATCAACATTATAAAATTAAGTAAAACTACTCAACTTTTCTGATACTGGTGTTCCCATCATGCACTGGGCCTTGAATAATTAATTAGGTTGATTTTTCGCTGTTTTCCAGCTGTTTTTACACTGTTTTATCATTGCTTTTGTGGTTATGTTTAGTAACTTGCCATTTTATGACATTTGGAGTTAATTTTCTACTCAAAATGCCACATTCACACTCAATAACGAGCCATCGAATGTTACCGTCATTGTGTATTGTGTACCAAGTATTGAGGTCTCTGTGTTCAGGTGCCGCGTTACTGCTATTATGAAGATATGGTGTCTACACAATATCTATTGTATAATTTACTTAGATGTTTCTAAGTAAAGCATACACTTTAAAAGCATGGTTTAATTCAGTGTTATATTGTTTGAGTAAAATGTATTGCAAAAGAAACTTCAACTAAGTAGAAATTACCTTTTACTGGCCAAGTTAAAATTACTTATTTTCTTTGTTAATTTTACTTAACTTAGTTAAGTAGAGTTACTTAATTCCATATTTGAAATTTACTTAAAAAATATGCATGCAAAAACTTGCAAAAGAAAGATTAAGTACATTTTACTTATTGTTTTTTACAGTGTGTGTGAGTATGAGTGAGTGTTATTACAGTCACAATAGTAATTAGTAATAGTAATACAGTCAGGATAGTAATTACCTCCATCCAACGGCCCCCATGAGGTAAATGGTGTATTAATATAGTAAATAATGTCGTAATGCAGAAAGGTTTGTGTGAGGGGTTTGTTTAGGAGTTAGAAAATATCATTGACTCAATGCACTAACAGCACAAGTCAATGGAAAGCGGCCACCATGATAGAAACACAGACGTGCGTGTCGACCCATCAGCACTCGCTCCATTTTTAGTGCTGACCAATTACAAAATGAAGTTGTATAAGAGCAACATCTGGAGTCACGCAGGGCTCAGTGAACAGCTGGTGTGTGTTTGTGTGAGCGGTCAGTTCCAAAGAGTTTGCCTACACACACACACACACACACACACACACACACACACACACACACACACACACACACCACACACTATATTATGTAAATACCCAGTACACACTTCAGATATCACTGGAGTATTAGACACTCACCTATGTCATCAAATGCCTCTACAGGACAATGTGCACTGACATTAACTCACTTTACACAATACCCAGATTAGCACAGACCCGCTGAGCTCCTCACACACACACACACACACACACACACACACTGTACCGCTGCCTCAGATCCTTCAGTGATCTCGCGGTGCCCGAACACAAAGGCTGAAATGAGCGGCGCTGGAGCTGCATGTTTATTAATGGAGCAGATCTCTTTCATCAAGACTTCTACACTCTCAGATTTTGCTTTCCATTAAAAGTAAATTGCGGAGCGTTTATTTGGCACTCAGCTCCTGCGCCTTTCATTATTTGACGCTCTTTCCAACACAATTGCTTTTTCTCAGCCAAAAATGACTCTTTCTTTGTCTCTCACACCTTTTCAGTAGTCTGTTTTCTCTCTTTCTTTCTCTCCTTTTCCCTTCAGGCAGAATCCAAATTAGTTTTTTTCCACACCTGCCAAAAGCAAATTAATTGAGAAAATTTGCGACTGAGAATTGAGAATATTTTGCACCCATATAGTATACATACATACATACATACATACACACACACACATATATATATATATATATATATATATATATATATTCTGCTCACCAATTTATTTGATCAAAAATATAGTAAAAATAGTGAAATATTATTGCAATGTAAAACAGCTGTTTTCTATGTGAATATATAGTAAAGTGTAATTTATTCCTGTGATCAAAGCTGAATTTTCAGCATAATTACTCCAGTCTTCATTGTCACATGATCCTTCAGAAATCATTCTAATATGATGATTTGCTGCTCAAGAAACATTTCTGATTATTATCAGTGTTGAAAACAGTTGTGCTGCTTCAGATTTTTGTGGAAACCTTCATAAATTTTATTCTTCAGGATTCTTTGATGAATAGAAAGTTCAAAAGAACAGCATTTAGTCTAAATAGAAATAGAAAAAGACATTATAAATGTCTTTACAGTCCGTCACTTTTGATATTAATTTACATCTGCGAGGGTTTGTCTATTATCTGTGACACTGGCAAGTAACTTAGTTTTATCTACTCAGCAAAGCCAGTTTTTAAATTGCATTTGGCACTTGTTGGCTGTTAATTCTGGACCTGGATCTCAGTCATAAATCTCATTCCTCTGAAACACGACATCCTTGTGTTTTCATTGTGCTTGAGGTTGTGTGGGCAGCCATAACACAAGTCTTTAATGCTAATGTGTGTTGCATATCCTAACTTAATTCTGCTCTCTTCTCCTGTTCTGTTCTCAATAAGTACAGCATTAATCTCTCCCTGGCTCACGCGGCGCAGGCTCGAGGTTAACTGGAGCTCTCAGAGGAAGTGATGTAGAGTCAGAGGCAGCTGTGTGTTTGAGCCCTGTGATTAGAGTCGGTGTGACTGCAAGCCAACACAAAAGAGTTTCACTGAGATCAGGGCGCTTGTGTTGAATGTGTCTGTTCGTGCCTATTGGAGAATGGCCTTCTGTTGAACTCTCGGTACACATGAATTATAAGCGAGCCGATAAGTTTTTG
Organism: Mylopharyngodon piceus; assembly: GCA_039654765.1. NCBI lineage: Eukaryota > Metazoa > Chordata > Actinopteri > Cypriniformes > Xenocyprididae > Mylopharyngodon > Mylopharyngodon piceus. The sequence goes on along the minus strand of CM077448.1, from coordinate 17,065,210 downwards.
GTCACACTGCCCACCCATGTGTTGAACTTTTGAGTTTGATTTGAGGAAAAACTCAAGTTACTGTTACATTTTGGAGCACATATAACGTAATTGGCTTATTTAAAACAGCTTCGCTTCTCAGTATGCGAGCGATAATCTGAATTCAGGAGGATAAATCGGTCAGAAATGCACACACACCCATAAACACACACACAAATGTTCACAAGTGTGTAAGAACTGTAATAAGCTGTGGAGATCCGAGGCTGAAAGGAACCACCTTCCCTGCGGCTTCTCAAGAAAAGAAGCCAAGCAACCCCTCCTTTCATGCCGAACCTCCCATCAGGGCCTGCGGTGGGCCGATAAAGTCCGGCTCAAAGCCTCCTCCTCAAATACAGGGAAATCCGTTTGGTCAGGGTGCACTTCTCATCGACCTGTGGTCTCAAACCCTACACCGGCTAAGAGCCAACGCTGCTGTGAACTGTGCCACCTTATTCTGAGAGGAAAGTTAAAGAGCCCATATTATGCCTTTTTACAGAGTCTTGATGATGTTTTTGGGCTCTACTAGAGCAGGTTTTCCTGCTTGAATGTTGATTATTTTCCTCATATTCTCCATTGTTCAGCTCCTCTCTTCCCAGTCTGTCAGTAACGCTCTGTTTAGTTCCTGTCTCTATGAAGCCCCTCCTTCTGAAAAGCACTTTGTGCTCTGATTGGTCGGGTTTAGTGGGGTGGGTAAGAGTGTGCCCTCAAAGTCACTAATGCAGTATTCATAAAGGTCAGTGCTTCTTTTATGGCATGTTGTCTCAGAACACAGCGAGGGCGTCAGGCGCGTCACACTCTCGTCACGGTCCGGAGAGGGAGAATATCACGGCAGTACACTGATACATGAAGATCACTCAAACACTGGCTCGTATGACAGCTTCGACACACACACTAACCCTGAAGGTACAAGATATAAAACTCCCAACAATCTTCACAGCGTTAGTGATAGACTGATATATTGTACGGGACGCCTGAGATTCGGTCATTCTGAGACAACAGAGGCGTGTGAAACACTTGTCAGTGGATTTGCATTTTCTAATCATTCTTGAGTGAATTTAGTAAAACTGTTTTTCTTGACAGTTCCACGTGGGCAGTATGACCAAAATCACTAAAATTCACAATATAGGTATTTTTCCTGGACAAGAGAGGATAAAAAGTTGGTTATATGTATTAAATAAGCATGTTCTAATGCCTATTTTTGGATGATCAAGTGTATTAAATACGTAATCAAATCGGATAAAGTACCTTTCATGTGTTATTTTTCTCTTTTTACTTGAACATAATAGTGCTAACAGAAATATGTGTTCATAAATATAAATAAACACACTTTTAAATTTATAATAATAATAATAATAATAATAATAATTATTATTGTTATTATTATTATTATAAATGAAAGTTTTAAACACTTTTTAAATGTATTATAATAATAATAATAATAATAGTATATTATTTTTATTATAAAATAAAAAGTATGATCATAAACATAAATATATTATAAACACTTTTTTAAATGTATAATAAATTATTATTATTATTATTATTATAAATGCAAGATTTAAACACTTTTAAATGTATTATAATAATAATTTATAATATTAGTCTTTTTTATTATAATTATAAAAATGAAAAGTATGGTCATAAAAATAAATATAGTATAAACAATTTTTTAAATGTATAAAAATATTGAAGATGATTATTATTATAAATACAAGTTTTAAACACTTTAAAATTTATAATAATAATAATTGTTTATTTTATATTAAGTATATTATTATTATTGTTATTATTATGAACATAAGTATGATCTTAAATATAAATATATTATAAACACTTTTAAAATTTTATAATAAAATATTATTATTATAAATACAAGTTTTAATCACTTTTAAATTTATAATAATAGTAATTTATAATTTTTAATAAGTCTATTAATTATTATTATTATTTATTATTATTATTAAATGTATAGTTGGTAGTTCATATGGATATGATCACGTGTGAGTATTGTTGAGCTCTCCTGCCCACTGACAGCTGCACAAATACATCTACCGCGGTATAAAAGGTACAGCAAATACTGTAATCGTATCTGTCAGACCTTCAGTTTAACTAGACATCTGTTCAGGCTTTTTTTTTTTTTTTTTTCAAAGTTAAATCAATGTGAATTTATAAACGGAAAGGACCTCTATGATTTTTAAAGGCTTTTTGTCACCATGAATGAGTCACTTATTTTTGTGGCGTTTTCTGTGGTTGATAAACAACTCCATGAATGTGTGAGTGCTTCATTCAGATCTTTATATTCTCCTGTGACACGTAGTAATTTTTTAAAGTGCTTCATACACCATTTCATACTGTGGATCTGATAATATGAGGGCGTCAATATGAATTTTCAGCCAGCTGTGAATGAGACCCGAACAAAGAGTGGGCAGATTTGGGTCGTGTGAGTTTGGACAGATCTGCTTTTGGTGGTTTGCAGCAGTGTGTGAGTGTGTGTGTGTGTGAGTGTGTGTGTGTGTGTGTGTGTGTGTGTGTGTGTGTGTGTGTGTGTGAGGGGCGAGGGCTGAGGGGAGGGGTCAGCGGAGAGGGATTGACATTTCAATATCTTCAGAGGATTTAGTTTGGCTGCTTTAGATGGCGACGCCTGTGGAGATCTCTGGGGTCGGGCACCTCTGTGAGGGGAGAGGGATAAGAGGATGACATGGAGGGAAGGACAGCAGGATACATGAGAGAGAGAGAGAGAGACTTCCTGCCTGGTCACACTTTATATTAGGTGTCATCTGACATCAAAAATGATAATTGTTAGGTACAGTGTAGTTATTGTATGGATGTTGTATCGGTACGGTTAGGACAGGTGTGGTGGTGTGGGTAGGTTTGAGGGTGGGTTAAGGTGTAAGGAAAGGGTCAACAGTGTAATTACAGATGTCATTACAGAAATTAAAACAGCTGTAATTACATGCAGGTGTTTTTAAATACATGTACAGTGTAAAAACATTTATGTACACAATAAGTGCATTGTATTAAACTAAATGTCAGCACATACTAGTGAAAGACCCTTAATATAAAGTAGGAACACAAAGGGCGATATTTTGAATATATTTTTTCAACTAAATACAACAGTTTTAGTTCCAAGAAAACTAAGATTTCAATAATAAATCATAATAAATGTTGTGAAAATAATTTTACGAGACTAAATTAGTAACATTATAATTTAAAATAGTTATGTTTAAAAAACATTATTTTAAAAATACTTATTTTAAGGTGGCATTAATACACTGTCATATTTTCAGGGAATATATTTTGAATTGCGTTTTTTTTTTTATTTGAATTTAGAAAGTTTTTCTTATTTTAAGCATAAACCTCACTGAATGTTGTTAGATTTTTGCTTAAAACAAGAAGGAAAAAAAACTGAGTGTCTATTAACACCAAGTGTAAATAGCGTCCCTTGTTGGCAAACACTATTTACACGCTCCGCCCACCAGTGTCTGGTTGGGCCACTCAAGTCTTAAAAAGACATTCACAGTCTTCAGTGGCGCAGCAGTAGCGAGTAAGGCTTGCAGACCTGGCTTTTAACGCAATCGACACAGGTTCGAATCCGTCTTTTGCCGAGCTTGTTTATTCTCAATAATTTCTAAAAGTGGAAATAAACTGTGAACGAGTGTTTAATAATATTAAAAGTGTTTATTGTGTAGGGTTAGGGGAAGGTTTTTATTCTCCCAATAAAGCAGCATCCATTTAATAATTTTAATAAATATAATCATTTACACTCTATGATATTATTGCATCCTGTTAATGTACAAAAATACTGAGGTGCAAATAGTATCTGCCATTATAAAGTATAGATAGCATCTAATTACTATTTACTCTTATTGCAAAGAACTGATACTTTTACATGGTGTAAATAGAATCTATCGCTGTTTTCTCCTAGTGTAAAGAGCATCTACACTTAGTGCGAATAGCCGCTGCCGAAAAAAAAGTACTTAACACTTTGAAAGCATTAATATTTTTAATAAGCATATCTGCTTCTCAAGTAAATTGATCTTGAAAAGGGAACTGGCAATTTTTTCTTTTTTCTGCCAAACATAAACACGTTCCTGCTGTAGTGTAGTAAACTTTCGAAGGTTATTTTTACCTGTTTACCTGATCGATACATTCCAGCAGTTTAACTGTGTTTCTCTCCTCCTCCTCCTCTTCCATCCGTCTGTCTGAAGCGACGCGCTCTCAAAGCTCCAGACCTCCAGCTCCATTCACAGCTCTTCCGTGCCTTCACTCTGGAGTGTGCATCACCGCCGCCTCTGTCTCTCCCTAACAAGGGAGCCGCTCTCCCGGTCTGCTGTAATGGGGGAAAATGAGGAGCACAAGGCTGTGAAAGAGATTGAGTCATCACCCTCCATTCACAGACACACTCAACCAATTTGGCCCTCTTTGTCACAGAGTGCAGAGGATTTTAATTGGTTGCAGCGCAACATCTTTTCCTCGCTTTTAACGGTTGAGGTCTTTGTGGTAATCATGGGTGTTTTTGTGAGCTTGTTATGTGGCATGCAAGGAGCTGGATGTTGAATTGAGATCACACACATCCTCAGATCATCAGAGCGCTGCAGAGAGAGTGACGAATGAAAGAGTCTCAGACAGAGAGAGAGAAAACACCCTCTCGGTCTCACCCGCGTCAGTGTTCAGATCTTCATCACACTGAGGGTTACAGCTGGTAATATATCTGCAATAACAGCAGTCGCAATGAATTTGATGATGATATAAAATGAAGCAACATTGTGATTTAATGCACTCTTTATTTAGCCATTAAGATTAAAGAGCGTGTCATTAGATTAGTTTTGCAATCCTTCTTGGTCCTGCGACTCATGAATGTAAGACAGCTGTCTGATTTATACAAAATGCGTCAGATTCAGATCAATTCAAACATTCCACTGCAGTGAAGAGATTCAAGTTGTTCATGAAGTCTCTGCATAGCTGATGTCATATAGACTATCGTTTAAAAGTTTAGGATCTGTAAGATTATTATTATTATTATTTTTTTAATAAATTAATACTTTCATTCTGCAAGAGTGTATTAAATTGATCAAAAGTGACAGTAAAGATATTTATAAAGTTACTCAAATGCTGTTCTTTTGATCTTTCTATTCATCAAAGAATCCTGAAGAATAAAATGTATGAGGGTTTCCACAGAAATCTGAAGCAGCACAACTGTTTTCAACACTGATAATAATCATAAATGTTTCTTGAGCAGCAAATCATCATATTAGAATGATTTCTGAAGGATCATGTGATGTGTCATTTTAAATCACATGAATAAATTACATTTAAAAATATATTGCAATAGAAAAGAGTCATATTAATCTGTGATAATATTTCACAAGACTTTGATCAAATAAACACAGCCTTGGAGAGCAGAAGAGAATTCTTCCAGAAACATTTACTGACCCAAACTTTTTATTTAAGATTTATTTAAGAAATATAGTAAATGTAAATATTACTATTTATTAAAAACGTTTCATCAAATTGATGCAAACTGTTTTAACTGGATTTTTTTTTAAACCAAATACTTAATTATTATTTTTTTATAATTATTAACATTATAACCAGTAAAATTGTCATTTAAATATTATAAATCTACCAGGCTGCTGTGGCTGTTTCTTCTGACTAAAACAAGTTTCATGGAAAACACATTAATATTAATATTTATATATCTCTGATGTCATCAAAAAGCTAAAAAAAATGTATACTGTGTGTATATATATATTTATCTGTGTCACCCAGCCCTACTGTGTGTGTTTGCTTAGTGCATTTATCGGTGTAATAAATATCTTAAAATTGCATTTTTGATGGGTTATGCATGCACAGTGTGTGTTTGAGGTGTTTGGGACGCTGTGTGTGTGTTTGTGTTTGTGTGTGTGTGTGTGTGTGTGTGTGTGTGTGTCTGTAGGGGGTTGATGAGTTTCTCTGTCTCCTCTCCCACTGCTCAGGCAATCCTGTGATGAGACCGATGGCCTAATGCTTTGATTGACAGCTGTCTGTCATCTCTAGGGGGAGACGTCAGTCAGACAGTTCACATTTGCACTCTGCCAGACCGCCCTGTCTGTGGTTCCTTTCCTTGCAGTCAGTGCTGAATAAGTGTGTGTGTGTGTGTGTGTGTGTGTGTGTGTGTGTGTGTGTGTGCATTTCTTTTACTCAGAGCTCATTTTTCTTGCTTCTCAATTGAGTGTAAGTTTGCAGCACTTGGCATGAACTCTTACAGGAGTGTGTGTCTGTCAGCTTGTTTTACTCTGTCTGTATCTTACAGTATTGTTGCTGCTTTCTGTCTGGAAAATGAAGCTCCCATATTTCTGTCCGACTCTTTTCTCACTGTGTTTTTCATCTTTTTTATATTTTCCCAAGAGAAAGATTCCCCCAATTCCCTCTCTATTTTTACGTTGGGTAAATAATAAGCTTCTAACAATGGTTGATTCTGCTCAAATCTTTAGGAGTTTTCTGTGTTAGTTTGTGTTAAATGTTTGGACAGACAAACAAACAAATAAATGATGCAACTATATATTCAGTTGCAGAACATTGCTCTGTTTGCTCTCGACCAGTGGCGCGAGTTGGGGGCGGAGCTATCTGTTTTGCCAGCCAATGACAGATGAGGGGTGTTCTTTTTGAAAAACAGTAAACCTGTTTGAAAACAGTCATTGTTGTTGCAGTTAGTGCAGGAATGACACACGACATCTTTAGGGACGGTAATAAATCTGCGCTGAAGGAATCGGATTTCTGTAGTTTCATGTGAAATGGCAAATCTGATCTTTTTGCCCTCTGTCTTCTTTTCCTGCACTCGTTCTTTTGCTCTATTTCTAAGCCTTTTCCTCCCATTCATCTCCTTTTCCTCACCATTCACTGTTTTTCACCATGCTTTCTCTTTCTCTTCCTCTCCTCCGCTTCCTGCTTTTTTCCTTTCATTCCCGTCTCTCTGTCCCAGGTGTGCGCAGGGTGTTGTAATATCATTCTTTAGATGGAAATGTATATGTCTTGCAGGCATCAGTCGCTGCTTCTCCCAGCAGGACGACAGAAATCCCCTCTTCCACATCCTCCCTCTATTCTATCCTTCCCGCTTTCCCTGCGATAATATAAATGATAATAGCAACTCTATCAACCTGCCCAGCTGGTGAAGCATACTGGGTAATGTGTTCCACCATTTGTTTGTTTATTTCAGAATAGGGTTTTTTATTTATTTCTTGGTAGCGGATTGTAAATGTGTGAATGTGTGGAATATTCTGTGCACGTAAGCTGCTTTTGTCCACATTTTGGGGTGGAAAATGTGCTGGATCAGTCTGAACATACATTGATTAATGCAGAGATACTGGCCTATATAGCACTTTACATAGGAGACTAACATATATATATATATATATATATAAAAATAAATATTTATTTAATATTATTAATAAATATTATTTATGGAATTTAAAAAAATATATTCAGTTTTTTGTTTTTTGGGTTGAATATATTTTTAATTCATAGTATTTAGTTCTATGCAGCGTTGATGAAGACTGTCACTCCTCATCCTCACTGAGGCCTGCGATGGATGTGTGTAAACAGTGTAATACACACACACTTTCACCCGAACTGGAAGGTTAACTCAAACCTGGAGGCATCTAATACAGCAGCGTGGCGTATGAGTGTATGTTTGCGTGTTATCATGCGTGACGTGTCTGTTTGGTGGCGTTCCTCACTGCCATTGCTGAGGGCAAGATCACATTTCAGCCTGCCAGAGTGTTGCGAGCCAGCAGATCTCTCTCTTTCCCTCCCTGTATCCCTCTCTCTCGCTATCACTGCTCTTCGTCAGAAGACATGGCTAACTGTCTGTAATGAAAGAACCCACACTCTTTTGAATTGTTATTTGCACTCTTTCTCACACACAGCAGTCTTTAAGTGGATGTAAGTATTTAACGGATGTAGTCTCCGCAGTGCGAGCCAAAGACCGCAGAGCAATAGAAGGGATTCTCCAGACAATAATGAGACGAGTGAGGATGAGAGAGAGACGTGCACACTTCTTCACAGGGAGACGTCCTGAGGGAGTGACGTTTGCCTGCCTGCGCGCTCTGATAGCACACGTCTCCGTGCCAAACAGAGTTTCCAAAACGCTCCTGCTGGAAGAATCCGTGGCTCTGCCACTGAAAGAAGCCATGCTGCCTCTGTCTGTGGAGCAATACTGACGGCTCCAGCGCTTCCTTACTCTCCTGATCACACTTAAACAGAACCAGAGGAGAAGTTAATTTAATATTTATTTTATTTCAGCTTTAAGTTAAAGAAAATTATTTCTTATAGTCTGCATTTTAGTTCTACTTAATGATCCCAGCAATGTGATGAATACATGAAGACATCTGTTGTAGTGCATTAATGTGATGAAATGTGTATGCAGGTGTTTGTGTGTGCGGTGAATGCATATGTATGAGTGTTTATGTGCGTGTTTGAGAGGTTAACGTGTAGCGTAACACCCTAACCTGCCCTCCAGAGGTCAGTTCAATAACGCCGTCCCATTCAGAACATTGGAACCTTCAGTTTGGCGCCTGCAGTGATGGAGTTACACTCAAAGCAGTTCATCTCCGTTCTCATTTCCTCCCACTCGGATGAGGTCAGACTGCCAGCGATCGGCTGCCTGTGTGTGTGTGAGTGAGTGTGTGTGTGTGTGTGTGTGTGTGTGTACTTGCACAGATACTTTTGTGAGGACAGAGTTTTAGACCAGCGGAGTGAAGACCAAGAGAGTAAAGTGAGGACATTTTGGCCGGTCCACACTTTCTGAGAGCCCTGTTTGAGGGTCAAGACTTGGTTTTAGGGATAAGGTTATAATTGGGTTATGGGTAGGTTCAGGGTAAGGGTTCGGGTTTGGCACAAAGATAGATGTAGAAAAATGTGTGTGTGTGTGTGAGTGTTTGCAGCTGCATTTTTTCAGAGTTGGAGTGGGAGGTAGAAGCAGTTTGAAGCTCTCTATACATTATTCATTACAGCGTGTAAGAAACAACAGCCTGGAGTAGAGAAAGAGAGAGAGAGAAGCTTCTCTTACACTCCATGTAACTCACAAACTGTTATGTTGTGCCTCTCGTCTCTCTTGAGATTATAAATCCAGTCATTAGTGAATTTGTTGTTTGTTTCCCACATAACATGTGGTGGGGTCCAGAAGTGTGAGACTACATTGAAAATCTGAGAAAGTTTTAGGATATTTCTGAATTAATATTTTACATATAAATAAGCAAATTTGAACTTGTGAACTTCTTTGTTCCTGAAAGCATTGTGTGCTTCAGTGGAACTGGAAACATCTGACCTACAGTTGTACAAATGCTGGAGAACATGATCATCAGCTTTCACACAAACTCACAGAGTTCATGCACTTCAAGTGTTACTGTCATTAAAGCAAGATTCCCAAGGAAATAAGATTTGTTTTTTGTTTTTTTAAGTGGCATTTATGTTCATGAAATAGTATTTTTATTTTATTTTATTTTATTTTATTTATTTCAATTAATTATTTATTTATTTAATATTTTATATTTTATTTTATTTTATTTTATTTTATTTTATTTATTTTACTTTACTTTACTTTATTTTGTGGTAAGTACTAAGTACTTTATGTGACCTTTGTAACCTTTTAATGTTCCTAGTCTAGTCATCACAGACTGGAAAAGTCATGGATATTCACTGGTCAGAAACTTTTGGAACTCTGAAGGACAAAAGAGGAACGTACAAAATTATATATATATATTATAATTATCAAGTTTTATGATTTTTTTTTTATTAAAAATAATACATTTTAAATTATTACAAATAATTTTAATATAATTCATATTTTTATTATTTTTAAATTATTTATAAATTAGCTCAGCTAATGTGCGTACACATGCTACAGAATAAAAATTTGATAACTGAGGTCAGGTTTGGTTTTTGTCATTTTCTTCCATTCTCCATCATTTCCTGTTTTCTAACTCTAACCTTATCTGTCAATGAAAGTGGCATAAAGGCTAAAAATAGAATCAAACAGAGGTCACACATCTGGTCAGGACACACATCAGGCCAGTTGTCCATGATCCGTAATGAGCAGCTGTCACTTTGTCTGAGACCAGAGGATTTGTACTGAGAGATCTTAGTTTCATCTCATGTCTCTTGGGATGGAAATGGAGAAGCAGGCCATAAAGATGACAATATCACAGGTACTACTCTTGATCAGCGCCCCTTTTACACTTTCATCTTGAATCGTGGTACAGACGTGACGGAAAGTGTGTGGGTTTGTGCTACTGTATGTGAAGAAAGCATTATGGAAAAAAATTAGGTTTGTTTTTGTTCTTGGTTGATGTATGAGAGATTGAGCGTCTTATTTGTGCGCTGCTTGTTTCTCGTGTGATGGAGCTGTCAGTCCTCGACAGGGGATTTTGATTGGCAGCTCTCAGCTGTTCTGTCGCCGTTAATCATCTCTTAATCAGAGCAGCAGTGGAGGGGAAGGAGACGCACTCACACTCGCACAATCTACGAAAATAAAGGTTCTTTATTGCCATTGATGGTTCCATAAAGAGCCTTTAACATCCACAGAATCTTTCCATTGCGCTGAAGGCTCTTTATAGTGGAAAAGTTTTTTTTAGATTATTAAAATTATCTTCAATCTCTTCACTTCTATTGCATCACTGTAAAAAAAAAACCTTTATTTATTTATGTTGGAATGTTTATCTTAGTCTGTTAAATATAATAATAATAATAATAATAATAATATAAATTTGCACAGTTTAGACAAAGATTATGGATGCCTACTTTTGAGTGAGTGAGTGATTGAATGTGTGAGTGAGTGATTGTGAGTGAGTGATTGTGAGTGAGTGAGTGAGTGAGTGAGTAATTGTGTGAGTGAGTGATTGTAAGTGAATGTGTGTGTGAGTGATCGTGTGAGTGAGTGAATGTGTGAGTGAGTGATTGTGTGTGAGTGAGTGATTGTGAGTGAGTGAGTGATTGTGAGTGAGTGAGTGAGTGAGTGATTGTGAGTGAGTGATTTTGAGTGATTTTGAGTGATTGTGAGTGAGTGAATGAGTGAGTGATTTTGAGTGAGTGATTTTAAGTGAGTGAGTGATTGTGAGTGATTGTGAGTGAATGAGTGAGTGATTTTGAGTGAGTGAGTGATTGTGAGTGATTGTGAGTGAGTGAGTGATTGTGAGTGAGTGAATGAGTGAGTGATTGTGAGTGAGTGATTGTGAGTGAGTGAGTGATTGTGAGTGATTGTGAGTGAGTGAATGAGTGAGTGATTGTGAGTGAGTGATTGTGAGTGATTGTGAGTGAGTGAGTGATTGTGAGTGAGTGAGTGAGTGATTGTGAGTGATTGTGAGTGAGTGAATGAGTGAGTGATTGTGAGTGAGTGAGTGATTGTGAGTGATTGTGAGTGAGTGAGTGATTGTGAGTGAGTGAGTGATTGTGAGTGAGTGAGTGAGTGATTGTGAGTGAGTGAGTGATTGTGAGTGAGTGATTGTGAGTGAGTGATTGTGAGTGAGTGATTGTGAGTGAGTGAGTGATTGTGAGTGAGTGAATGAGTGAGTGATTGTGAGTGAGTGATTGTGAGTGATTGTGAGTGAGTGATTGTGAGTGAGTGATTGTGAGTGATTGTGAGTGAGTGAATGAGTGAGTGATTGTGAGTGAGTGAATGAGTGAGTGATTGTGAGTGAGTGATTGTGAGTGATTGTGAGTGAGTGATTGTGAGTGAGTGAGTGATTGTGAGTGATTGTGAGTGAGTGATTGTGAGTGATTGTGAGTGAGTGAATGAGTGAGTGATTGTGAGTGAGTGAGTGATTGTGAGTGAGTGAGTGATTGTGAGTGAGTGAGTGATTGTGAGTGATTGTGAGTGAGTGAATGAGTGAGTGATTGTGAGTGAGTGAGTGATTGTGAGTGAGTGAGTGATTGTGAGTGATTGTGAGTGAGTGAGTGATTGTGAGTGAGTGAGTGAGTGATTGTGAGTGAGTGAGTGATTGTGAGTGAGTGAGTGATTGTGAGTGAGTGATTGTGAGTGAGTGATTGTGAGTGAGTGAATGAGTGAGTGATTGTGAGTGAGTGAATGAGTGAGTGATTGTGAGTGAGTGATTGTGAGTGATTGTGAGTGAGTGATTGTGAGTGAGTGATTGTGAGTGATTGTGAGTGAGTGAATGAGTGAGTGATTGTGAGTGAGTGAATGAGTGAGTGATTGTGAGTGAGTGATTGTGAGTGATTGTGAGTGAGTGATTGTGAGTGAGTGAGTGATTGTGAGTGATTGTGAGTGAGTGATTGTGAGTGATTGTGAGTGAGTGATTGTGAGTGAGTGAGTGATTGTGAGTGATTGTGAGTGAGTGATTGTGAGTGAGTGAGTGATTGTGAGTGAGTGAATGAGTGAGTGATTTTGAGTGAGTGAGTGAGTGAGTGATTGTGTGAGAATGAGTGAATGAGCGAGTGAGTGAGTGAGTGAGCAAGTGAGTGAATATTGCCACTGGAATGAGGAAAGTACTGTAAACTTAGTTTGAAATATATTTTCTAAAGAAACCAAAGTTAAATGTTCTATTTTTTCACTTAAGTAAGTTTGTCTTGTTTTAAAGATGTTGCGTTTGCGCTGGTTTTATCTTGAACTTTGTCTAACAGCGTTGAACACACAATACATGGATTTGACATTATTCTGACAGCAGGAGAATGTCTTAATCAAATCTTTATCAGCGTGATCAGACAGTTGTCATCTGTCAATCTCAGGCAGAAGAACTTCAACTCTCAGTTTCTTGTAATTATTTACGGTTGTGTCTCTCCGTCTGTCTCTTCAGCGCCGTCCCAGGTGAACGAGCTGCGAGCGGAGAAGGTTGAGCAGCGCAGCGTGACTCTGGTTTGGAGGGAACCCGTCGTCTTTCCCAACAGCAGCCGCACTGAATACGAGATCAAATACTATGAAAAGGTACAGTTGTGTCCCCTTTCACAAAAACATCTTTCACAATAAATACATGTCTTAGGAACACTGACTGTGTTCACATTCAAAGTCTTACACCAATTATACTCCATAAGCAGATAACCTATAACATAAATGTTTTTGTTTTGTTTTTGTTTGTCAGTGGTATTAATCTAGAAATGTTTATATATGTGCGGTTATTTCATGGACATGTTTTATTCCTTCAGGACCAGAAAGATCAGAGCTATTCCACGGTGAAGACGGCCGCCACCAGAATCAGCGTCAACAACCTGAAACCAGGAACCACCTACGTCTTCCTCATCCGCACCTGCTCCAGCCCAGCGCTTTCTTCTCTTTCCTCCTCTCCTCTTTCCTCTTCCTCCTCTTCCTCTTTGTCTCCATCTTCCCCGTCTGCTTCCTCGTCCTCCTCCAGCCCTGTGGCGGCCGCGTCTCCTCCTCCGCTCGATTATGGGGCGTTCAGTGCTCCGCTGGAGCTGCAGACGCTGGGAGAATGTGAGTCTGTGTTTTTAATGTAGAAGGAATAAGAGAAATAATAAGAGAAATACTTTTTTTTTTTGCTTTATTTCATGTTAGTACACAAAGCATGTTGGCTTTACAGTGAAACAATGGCTTTAAAGTGCAAATACTTGCTGTCATGTTTAATTTAAGAGGATTCATTCATATTGAATGAACACTTTGGACATGTGACCTCGTCCTGCTCCTTCACTGCAGCGCACAAACACGTATTTGAACAGCTTTAGATTATGCAGAACAAAGCTGCCATGTTTGATGCCTGCTTGCAAACCATTTGGACTGAATGAGTCTCACTCCAGATCCTCTCTGCTGTGCTCCTAACAGCTTGGGCTTTTTTGCAAATGCAAAATGCTTCGCTAGGTTGAAAATGGTTGATTAAATCGGATAATGGGGAATTTTTCTCTTATCAGCCCTTAAAAAAACCTTTTTTGGTCTCAATTGTATGTTGTGAGGTAACTGTCATTATATATCATCAAACAAAGAGTGCAAATAACTTCACTTTTGTTAAATGTTGTATCAGGGTTTGTTTTTTTTAAATAAATTTCCCATTAAGAGGCTTTTCCACCATTATTTACTGATGCACAAATAAGGATCATCTTTGCATTTGATGCCAAAGTGTTTTTCTAGTAACTGAAGATAGTGTCTCTGTGTCCAGATGGATGGAGTGGGAACATTCAGAGGAAAGTCGTAACTTTTTAACTCACAAAAATGTATTCCTATTAGGATCTTATCAAAATAAATAAGGAAGGACTTCAAAGATCAATCTTCTTGTCAAGCTCCAGCGCTTTTAGAGTACTGATAATGACTTGTGCCATCATGAATACTAACCCAATCTTCTGTTTGTCTTTGTGTGTGTGTGTGTGTGTGTGTGTGTGTTGTGCAGTGGCTCTGGCCTCCAGTGAACAGAGTCCAGTGGTGATCATCGTGGTGGTTTCTCTGGCCGCTCTCATCATGTTACTCACTCTTGGAGTTGGATTGCTCATCTGGAGAAGGTAAAACTGCCCTTTACAAAGACTGAAGGCTGTTCACACCAAGAACCATAACTATAAGCATAACTATATAACTATAACCATAACTATAGCAGCATCCACACCAGCGGATGTTATCGTTCTGTTTATTATAAGCACTACAGTTTTGTCGTCTGTCTCTTTAAATGCTCGAGCTCTTTAAAGCAGGATGGATTCTGATTGGCTGTCAATGTTTTATTGTTCATCAGCTGGAAAAAAAAGTTATTCCAACGATATCATTCCTCTGTGTCGTTATTGTTATCGTCGTGGTGTGAACTCACTATTCTTACAGAGTTAAGGCTCGTTCACATCGAGAACTATAACTATAAAGTTAACTATAACAAAAACTGTAATAATAACTATGTGACTAATGACTATAACGAAAACGATAGCGATAACTATGGCTATAACGATAACTATAACAAAAACTGTAACAATAAATATAACAATTACTTTACAACGAAAACTATAACGATAAATATAACGATAACTATAACTACATTGAAAACTATAACTGCAATGAAAACTATAACGATAAATATAACAATAACTATAAATACAACGAAAACTATAAAGATGGATATATAACGATAACTGTAACTACAACAAAAACTATAACAAAAAATATAATAACTATAACCGTAACTACAACAAAACCTATAACGATTAATATATAACAATAACTATAACTGTAACTACAACAAAACCTAACGATTAATATATAACAATAACGATAACTGTAACTACAACAAAAACTATAACGATAAATATAAAGATAAATATATAACGATAACTAACTACAACAAAAACTATAATGATAAATATATAACGATTACTTTAACTACAACAAAAACTATAATGATGAATATAACAAGAACAATAACTGTAACTACAACAAAAACTATAACGATAAATATATAACGATAACTGTAACTACAACAAAAACTATAACGTTAAATATATAACGATAACGATAACTGTAACTACAACAAAAACTATAACGATAAATAATAACGATAACTATACAACAAAAACTATAACGATAAATATATAATGACAACGATAACTGTAACTGCAACAAAGACTATAACGATAAATATATAATGATAACTGTAACTACAACAAAAACTATAACGATAAATATATAACGATAACTGTAACTACAACAAAAACTATAACGATAAATATATAACGATAACTGTAACTACAACAAAAACTATAACAATAAATATATAACGATAACTGTAACTACAACAAAAACTATAACGATAAATATATAATGATAATGATGACTGTAACTACAACAAAAACTATAACGATAAATATATAACGATAACGATAACTGTAACTACAACAAAAACTATAACGTTAAATATATAACGATAACGATAACTGTAACTACAACAAAAACTATAACGATAAATATAACGATAACTATAACTAACTGCAACAAAAACTATAACGATAAATATATAATGATAACGATAACTGTAACTACAACAAAGACTATAACGATAAATATATAATGATAACTGTAACTACAACAAAAACTATAACGATAAATATATAACGATAACTGTAACTACAACAAAAACTATAACGATAAATATATAACGATAACTGTAACTACAACAAAAACTATAATGATAAATATATAACGATAATGATAACTAACTACAACAAAAACTATAACGATAAATATATAACGATAACGATAACTGTAATCTACAACAAAAACTATAACGATAAATATATAATGATAACGATAACTGTAACTACAACAAAAACTATAATGATAAATATATAACGATAACTAACTACAACAATAACTATAATGATAAATATAATGATAAATATATAACGATAACTGTAACTACAACAAAAACTATAACAATAAATATATAACGATAACGATAACTGTAACTACAACAAAACTATAACGATAAATATATAACGATAAATATATAACGATAACTAACTACAACAAAAACTATAATGATAAATATAACGATAAATATATAATGATAACGGTAACTACAACAAAAACTATAACGATAAATATATAACGATAACTAACTACAACAAAAACTATAATGATAAATGTAACGATAAATATATAACGATAACTGTAACTACAACAAAAACTATAACGATAAATATATAACGATAACTGTAACTACAACAAAAACTATAATGATAAATATATAACTAACTACAACAAAAACTATAACGATAAATGTAACGATAAATAGATAACGATAACTGTAACTACAACAAAACTATAACGATAAATATAACGATAAATATATAATAACTGTAACTACAACAAAAACTATAACAATAAATATAACAATAACGATAACTGTAACTACAACAAAACTATAACGATAAATATAATGATAAATATATAATGATATCTGTAACTACAACAAAACTATAATGATAAATATAATAATAACTGTAACTACAACGAAAACTATAATGATAACTATAACAAAAACTATAGTGATAAATATAACGATAACTGCAACGAAAACTATAACAATAACTATAATGAAAACTACGACAATAACGATAACTATAACTATATCAGCGTCCACACCAGCGGACAATATCGTTCTGTTTATTATAAGTGTGTAAGTTGTGTCGTCTGTCTCTTTAAATGCTCGAGCTCTTTAAAGCAGGATGGATTCTGATTGGCTGTCAATGTTTTATCATTCATCAGCTGGAAAAAAATCACTCTGAAAGTGATTCCAGCGATATCTTTTTAGAACTAAATCGTTATCATTATAGTTATCGTCCTGAGTGTGAACGAGCCTTTACCTCCACCCAAACAATATAACATTTTCACAACATTACAGAGATTAACAAAAAGTGAGCTTGTGCTTAAAACAAGAACAAATATCTGTCAGTGGAGTCAGAAAAATAATCTTCATTCGAAGGGAAAACATCATTTTTTGCAGTGTACATGTATGTGTTGATCTGAGATCAGGTTGTCAGTCATTATCTGGTGTAAATCATCCTTTGCATGTTCAGATCTGGCCGTCAAGCACGGTTTAGTTTTTGGATGAACTGTCCCTTTAACTGAAGTAGGAAACATTCACACATTCAGTTTCTCCTAACGGCGTCCTGACAGTCACAAAGCCTTTTTCTCCTTCCGTGGTCTGTGAAATCATCCATCAAAATGAATCAAAACAGATATGGAGGAGTCCATCTCTCACATACACTCATCCGTCATCCCACAGGATCCTCGTCCCTCTCTCGGAGAAGCACAATGCCGTCGTTAGCTCGTTTGACGGGCAGCGCAATCGCTCAATCCAATTTCTCCGTGAATGTGAGACATGTACGTGCGTCACGTGTGTTTGTACAGGCTGCGTCTCCCAGCAGGGAGTCCAGGTGGAGACATATGAAGAAAGACGTGCCTTCTGCTCCTCTAGAGTTATTTGTACAGATCTCATGACATACAGTATGCCACAAACCCGTCCCACATACACATGAATGAATGAATGCATGTATGCAGCACATGAAGAACGTCTCACTCGCGTATGTTTTCACAAGGTCATCAAGTTCTTCCTCGGCAGGAGAGACGTGTGAAATGTCCTGATTCAATTATCCTTCATGGCAATGTTTTACTGCCATCTTAAAACAGAAGTTTATGCCAAGCGACGTGTGACAGGATTAGGATATTGGTTCTCCTGTTTTAGAAGATTGACATAATTAATATGAGTTCAGTCTCATAAAGCAGTTACTTTTATTATTGAATTTTTGACTAAAATATTACTACTTTATTGTAATAATATGACTTTATTGTCATTGTTTTGACTTTTTTCTCACACAATTACTGCTTTATTCTCTTTATGACTTCAAAATATATAAATATATAATAAAATATATATAATAAATACTACTTTAATATTGTAATATGACTGTCACAATTGGCTTTTCAAAATATTGCTACTTTCATCTCATAAGGACTTTTGACTATTTACAAATTATCACTTCTTTAATCTTATATTACAATTCTATAATCATAAGACTTTTCAAAATATTGCTACTTTCACCTCATAATTTTATTGTAATTTTGCCTTTTTTCAAAATATTACTATTTTCATGTTATAATGAATTTGTGATTTTGACAGTTTTCAAAATATTACTGTTTTAATTTCAAAATACTAATACTTGCATCTCATAATGACTTTATTGTAATTTTGACAATTTTCAAATATTACTTCAATCTTGTAATACTATGATTTTTTTCATCGTTTTGACTTTTTTCTCATGAAATGACTATTTTATTCTCTTAATGACTTCATTGTCGCAATTGTTTTTATCTCATGATGACTTTATTTTGACTTCATTTTCAAAATATAATATATATAATAAATACTACTTTAATGTAGTAATATGACTGGCTTTTCAAAATAGTACTGCTTTCATCTCATTAAGAACTTTAATGTAATTTTGACTATTTTCAAATATTACTACTTTAGTCTTATTTTACCACTTCATTCTCTAATCTTTGACTTCATTTTTCATAAAGGCCTTATAGTATGTGAGATTATTCTCAAAACATTATGACTTTATTCTTGCAAAGCTATGATTTTTTTTCTTTAAATCTAATTTTTTGGAGTCATTTTCTGCACTGATTTTTTTTTTTTACTACATTTTGCAGTTTAAACATGTTAAAATGTGTTAATAAAGCGGAGCGTCCTGCAGTCATATAGGCAGCTGAAAGCAAAATGATTTCACAAACAGAACTCAAAGGGGCGTAATGACACGTGATGGTGTGTGAATGGTGATGTGTGTATGTTTGGCTCAGAGCACAGGTGTGTGTGACTCCAGCAGCTGCGGCGGACAGAAAGCACACGCTCCTGTAGTCTCCATTAATCAGTCTGATGAGAATGGATTATATTGAGCCGCTGTGAAATGCTTCTCATTCATTCTCAACCGCACACAACGGAGCCTCTGTCAATCACACACACACACACACACACACACACACACACACATGCACACACAATCCCTTTCATATGCAGCCACAAACATCATCAGCTCACACATCAACATGTCGTCTAACACACAGATTTATCAGCTGGTCTCTAATAAAGCGCTTTATATTGATGAACGGTGTGTGTGAGAAAGCCTTATTAGAGACACAGGCATACATCAGCTGTGAAATTGTATTGGACAAACAGAAAATGTCGGACACGTCAGTGAATTGTGGCACACGTCTGTAGTTGTACATTATCAGACACTGTACGAGACGTTGAAAGAAAGCGAAACTCCATGAAACAGCCAAAGATGTCAGTCCGCGTGGAAATAACACAGTAGATTGACTAGCCACAGCAATGTTATCTTCATTTGGGGGCTTAATTATGTGATTTAATGCTGGTTTATTTGATTAATAATTGACACCTGATGTAATTGATTTGTTTGATAGTCCTAGTTTATAAACAGTTTTTGCACATCCGAATCTTTAAACACCAGCAGTTCTCTCACGTTTCTCTCTGTTCAAAACACAATCTGATTGATTCATTTTGTCCCAAAAAGCCTTGAATTCTGTGTCCTATTTTATTATCAGTAATACTTATTTAATACTTATTTGGCAAGTGTATATATACACAAAATTGGACAATGATGCTGTTTTCATGTTATTCAGGTTTCATTTTTTGAATTGAGTTATATATTCAATCCAATTTTGTGTAAAATGTCTTGGCAGTTCAATCAGTTGCAACTATTCCTGTAATTTTAGATTTATTTTAAGTTTGTATATAAAGATTTTCCTGTATATCCGCGTCTCGGATCTGATTACATTGCTGGATCTTTTCATCCACACAAACCTTCACCTTACTCTCACCTTTACTCCTCTCCTCCTCCTCTTCCTCTCCTCTTCCTCTTCCTCTTCCTCTCCCTCTTCCTCTTCCTCTTCCTCTTCCTCTTCCTCCTCCTCTTCTTCCTCTTCCTCTCCCTCTTCCTCTTCCTCCTCCTCACCTTACTCTCACCTTCACTCCTCTCCTCTCCCTCTCCCTCTTCCTCTCCTCTTCCTCTTCCTCTTCCTCTCCCTCTTCCTCTTCCTCCTCCTCACCTTACTCTCACCTTCACTCCTCTCCTCTCCCTCTCCCTCTTCCTCCTCCTCTCCTCTTCCTCTTCCTCTTCCTCTTCCTCTCCTCTTCCTCTCCTCCTCCTCTTCCTCTTCCTCTCCCTCTTCCTCTTCCTCCTCCTCACCTTACTCTCACCTTCACTCCTCTCCTCTCCCTCTTCCTCTCCCTCTTCCTCCTCTTCACCTTACTCTCACCTTCACTCCTCTCCTCTTCCTCCTCCTCTTCCTCTTCCTCTTCCTTATCCTCTTCCTTCTCCTCTTCCTCTTCCTCTTCCTCTCCCTCTCCCTCTCCTCGTCTCTGGATGCAGACCATCGTAATCTCTCAGACTCTCATATTAAGTTATAAAAGAAAGGGAAAATGCTCTCTATTTTGCTCCTTGTATTTTTCTCTTAAAACGTTTCACATGAAAATGAACATTTTGTCATTGTTTACTCGACCTCATGTCAGTTTTGAATGCCGTGAAGTTGAATAAATGATGATAGAATGTTCATTTTATTCCTTCTAAGTAGGTTAGACGTTAGGTGGTGTGACAGGAAGTGTTGTTGTCACTTCCTGTGATGACACAATAGTGAGGCCTTCCTCCCTCTCTTCCTTTAGTGGCTTCTCCAGATCCTCCAATGTAGCTCCTACTCGCGTGGTGCTGCTCTCTACCTCCTTCTCTACTCTTCCTCCTCCTCCTCTTCCTCCCTCCACGCAGCTGTCTCCCAGGTACAGGCATGCCTGCGTTCCTCCTCCCTCCTCTCGCTTGTCCCGTCTGTCACACCTGATATTATCATCCGTCTCTCGTCACAGACTGCATGAGCGTTTCTGATTGGATCTTGAGTGGAATTTTGTGATTCAGAGTCAGTGTTGACAGAGTACAAAAACACTTTAAGCTTTAATATAAATGTGGTGTTATGAGCATTTGTTTAGTTGATTACAACATGATCTGTCTCACTGTAAATTGATTTCAGGTAAAACAGGGATGTTCTGTGATGTCCAGGATATGAGGCTTTTCCATTTAATCCGATCGGACATTTGATCACACAGTATTTGATGACATGTTTTTATCCAATCAAACCCGTGACATTGGCGTTGCAGCGTCATGCTCTATTTTATGAGTATCACAAAAACATTTAGGAGCCCGTGTACACCTGTATTAAAGGGATGATTTACTCACCCTCAAGCCATCCTAGGTGTATATGACTATCTTCTTTCAGACGAACACAATCAGTGATATATTTAAAAATATCCTGGATCTTCCAATGGGAGTGAATGGGGGGTTTTGAAGCCCAGAAAAGTGTATCCGTACATCATAAAAATAATCCATACGGCTCCATGGGGTTAATAAAGGCCTTCTGAAGCGAAGCAATGCATTTTTGTAAGAAAAATATCCATATTTAAAACTTTATTTATTAAAATAACTAGCTTCGGGTCAGAGGTCACTCTTCCGCTGCAAATCAATGTGTACAGCCTTCTGCCGAAAGCTAGTTATTATATAAAGTTTTAAATATGGATATTTTTCTTACAAAAACCCATCACTTCGCTTCATAAGGCCTTTATTAACCCCATGGAGTTGTGTGGAATATTTTTATGATAGATGGATGCTTGAAAGAGCCAGGATATTTTTAAATATATCTCCGATTGTGTTCGTCTGAAAGAAGATAGTCATATACACCTTGTACGGATTCAGGGTGAGTAAATCATGGTGTAATTTTCATTTTTGGGTGAACTATCCCTTTAAGTGCCATCCAGTAGATGTTGTTCTAAACATGGTCGGAGAGCTCAAATCCCAGCAGTCTGTGTGTCGTCTCTTCGATCTGCATGTTTCGTTCTCTCTCCGACACCTTTTTAGAGTAAATGGTGAATGCTCTAATCAGACGCCTGCGCTCCACACACACACACACACACACACACACACACACACACACACACACACACAGGTTGAAGGTCTGTTCGGTGTGTGTCTCTTTCTTCTCAAACACTGGCTCATGCTCTAGCAAATAACCTGAAGTCTCCAAAACCTTTTCAGTGCCTCCCTTTGAGTGCTTTTCCACCCCTGCTGTGTGTGTGTGTGTGTGTGTGTGTGTGTGTGTGTGTGTGTGTGTGTGTGTGTGTGTGTGTGTGTGTGTGTGTGTGTGTGCGTCTCTATTCTCTAATCCCTCCCGCGGTGCATGTCTTTCTCCAGTGTCTCCATGTCACACTAATCCACAATGTAAAATTGTCCAAATGCCATCAGATCCTGCGGCGGCCTGCTTCTTCTCACGCTCACGCTACGACCGTCAGATCAGAGTTTCACCAGGAAATCTCTGCATTTACACCGTGAACTACAAACCTGAGATAAAACCTCAAACGTGCTTCTAAAAGAAGGATGTTAACTGAACAGTGATGCTGTGTTTCTCCTCAGAGGAATTGCAAACAGATTTAGTTTTAAATTAAAGTTTTCTCATTTTGTTTGTCACTTTATTGTGGCTTTTGTGCCACTCTTCTCAGTCTCAAAATGACAAAAAAGCACCATAAAAATGATCCAAATGACTCTTGTTTTGTCTCCCGATGCAATATGAGAGCTTCATGTGAGGAACAGACCAAAATTTTAAGTCATTATTCAATAAAAAATGTAGTGCATTTATAAGAGACGCAGCAGTGAATCATCTGGTTGATTTTTAAAACCAGTCTAAATGATTTGTTTTTCTGAAATGAACTGATCTGCTTACTGGAATGGATGATTATCTGCAAATTAAGGTTTTATTTGGTCTGTTTCTCACACAAACCTATCATAAGTCTTCAAAAGACAGAAATATAGCCGTATAGAGTTATACGGGCCACTTTTATGGTGTTTTTTAACGACTGAATCTTAAAAGTTCCAGTCCAGCACATTTAAAATTGTTCAGATATAATGACAGATTGTTCATTATTGCGTGAACCAATTCTTTCAAGTAGTTGATGAATAATAATATGATTTTGATGAAAAATAATATGCAATTTTTCATTAAGGGAAATAATTGTTATCATAGACGGCAGTTCAGACCGAGTTGTCATTTTAAGTGCTGTTTTATCATTTCCTTACAGCCGGTATCTGAAATTGTAAACAACACAAGTTGTTTTATGCGTTATTTTTAATGACCGTTTGTTTCTCGTCTCTGTTTTCTCCTCACAGACAGTGCGGTTACAGTAAAGCCAGTCAGGAGGGAGACGAGGAGCTGTACTTCCAGTGTGAGTATCACATACGTCTGCGTTCATTCCTCTAATCAACTGGACTGTTGCTTTATTTTTGAAGGTGTTAATGAATACAGCTCATCACAGACTGAGAGAAGAGGAAAAAACAGAGTGGAAAATAGAGTGATAGAGAGAGATTAAAGTGGCACTGCATTAACGTCTAAGTCCGTGTACGTGCCTGTACATCAGCCAGCCTAATGCTGGAGTCCATTAGCATGTTCAGACGCCCTCTGTGATGAAGAGAAGGGCGTGACAGTCTCTGAACGAAGAGAGATGTCATATTACTGCTGCATTCAGCAATGTGTTTCAGTACATGTACTGTTACTTTTAATGGACAAAAACATGTCATGAAAGAGAAGTTGCACTCATTTCTTCCCTATTGTGCCGTATATCTGAGTGAAACTGCTTCTCAAACAAGAACAAATGTAGGGCGGGGCTTGCTTTTGTCTGTGGGGAATTGATTGGATGGTTGTGGTTTGCTATTGGTGGATCTCATGTGAGTGACAGGTTGCCCCGCCCTCGTCATCAGAGAACAGAAGAGATGGTGCAAGAGGGAGGAGAAGATATTCTGATTCAAGATTATGAGGAACATGAATTAAAAACAATGATGATGATCATTTAGAATAAACACTGCAATATTTAATAAAAAATAAGAATTGTCAATTTTGATTTCATGGTGACTTTAAGTTACTTTTGCAATATTTTTTCTTATTGTCAGTTGACTGAGACTCTCTTTTCTCCAAAGTGGAAGTGCTGTGGATGGATTGTGGGCATTTTTTGGGCAAAACATCTGTATATTGAAGCCCTGGTGTTATAATGCATGATTCAGACAGATGTGACATCAGTGTTCTTATATATAGACAGATTCGAATCCGGCTTTCGTCATGTTCCGATCTCATTTCCTCTCGTTTTACAGTAGTTTCTTGTCTCCTCTTGACTGTCTTTATTTGATTAAAGTGGCAAAAAGCCCAAAAATCAAATTAATTAATGAAAGAAAAACAGCTGTACAGTGTTGGTGATGCAGTTATCTCTCTTTCTCTGCTGTTTTCCCTCAAAGCTTTCTAAACTCTAGCCAGATGTTAGTGTTATGTTCCACATGCATTAATATTCCTGTGTGTGTGTGTGTGTGTGTGTGTAGTTTGGTGAGTAATGAGTGTGTGTGGAGCAGCTGAGGCATTAAGTCTGAAACAATGAACACACTTTACTTGTTCCAGGTCAGTCTTACAGTATATCTATCCAGTACATGAATGCAGGATGAATAACAATGACTGATATCTTCATGTTTTCATTCAGCTATATACTGTAATCTATAGTACAAACCCGATTCCAAAAAAGTTGGGACACTGTACAAATTGTGAATAAAAAAGGAATGCAATGATGTGGAAGTTTCAAATTTCAATATTTTATTCAGAATACAACATAGATGACATATCAAATGTTTAAACTGAGAAAATGTATCATTTTAAGGGAAAAATAAGTTGATTTTAAATTTCATGGCATCAACACATCTCAAAAAAGTTGGGACAAGGCCATGTTTACCACTGTGTGGCATCCCCTCTTCTTTTTATAACAGTCTGCAAACGTCTGGGGACTGAGGAGACAAGTTGCTCAAGTTTAGGAATAGGAATGTTGTCCCATTCTTGTCTAATACAGGCTTCTAGTTGCTCAACTGTCTTAGGTCTTCTTTGTCGCATCTTCCTCTTTATGATGCGCCAAATGTTTTCTATGGGTGAAAGATCTGGACTGCAGGCTGGCCATTTCAGTACCCGGATCCTTCTTCTACGCAGCCATGATGTTGTAATTGATGCAGTATGTGGTCTGGCATTGTCATGTTGGAAAATGCAAGGTCTTCCCTGAAAGAGACGACGTCTGGATGGGAGCATATGTTGTTCTAGAACTTGGATATACCTTTCAGCATTGATGGTGCCTTTCCAGATGTGTAAGCTGCCCATGCCACACGCACTCATGCAACCCCAAACCATCAGAGATGCAGGCTTCTGAACTGAGCGCTGTTAACAACTTGGGTTGTCCTTGTCCTCTTTAGTCCGGATGACATGGCGTCCCAGTTTTCCAAAAAGAACTTCAAATTTTGATTCGTCTGACCACAGAACAGTTTTCCACTTTGCCACAGTCCATTTTAAATGAGCCTTGGCCCAGAGAAAACGCCTGCGCTTCTGGATCATGTTTAGATATGGCTTCTTTTTTGACCTATAGAGTTTTAGCAGGCAACGGCGAATGGCACGGTGGATTGTGTTCACCGACAGTGTTTTCTGGAAGTATTCCTGAGCCCATGTTGTGATTTCCATTACAGTAGCATTCCTGTATGTGATGCAGTGCCGTCTAAGGGCCCGAAGATCACGGGCATCCAGTATGGTTTTCCGGCCTTGACCCTTACGCACAGAGATTGTTCCAGATTCTCTGAATCTTTGGATGATATTATGTACTGTAGATGATGATAACTTCAAACTCTTTGCAATTTTTCTCTGAGAAACTCCTTTCTGATATTGCTCCACTATTTTTCGCCGCAGCATTGGGGGAATTGGTGATCCTCTGCCCATCTTGACTTCTGAGAGACACTGCCACTCTGAGAGGCTCTTTTTATACCCAATCATGTTGCCAGTTGACCTAATAAGTTGCAAATTGGTCCTCCAGCTGTTCCTTATATGTACATTTAACTTTTCCGGCCTCTTATTGCTACCTGTCCCAACTTTTTTGGAATGTGTAGCTCTCATGAAATCCAAAATGAGCCAATATTTGGCATGACATTTCAAAATGTCTCACTTTCAACATTTGATATGTTATCTATATTCTATTGTGAATAAAATATAAGTTTATGAGATTTGTAAATTATTGCATTCCTTTTTTATTCACAATTTGTACAGTGTCCCAACTTTTTTGGAATCAGGTTTGTATTTAACATGCAAATGTCCATTAAGCCAGCATGGACACACACTGTATACAGCTGGAAGATTTCCATAAGGATGCATGTAGCGGACACACATTTGTTTATATGTGATAAATATTAATTTAGTTTATTGAATCCAAATTTCCAAGACCAAATGTTCACAGTTCAGTGAAGAATTCAAGGATCCTTCAGATCCAGCAACAAAACGACATTTCAAACCCATTCATTGTAAATAAAGGGAGGAGTACAAATATAAAGAGTATGAATTCAGATTTTGAGCACAAAGTCTCTTACAGAATAATTTTCCTCATATTTCACAAATGAAATCCTGTCAGATGTTCTCTCGCTCTGGTTTTGTTCTGGTGACCCGTCTCTTTGGTGTGTTTTACCGATTTGTTCTTCATCTGTCTTCTGTAAGCACACGCTCTTCTCGTCCTGCATACGTTCTGTTTGTTTTATATGCGTATTTTTGGATGACCCAGAAACAATGGCAGGATCAGAGCTTTAGCTGTCATTATGAAACACTGAGACCCACTTTGTTTGTGAGTGTAGAACCGCCGACTGTGGATTTAATGCTGTAGATTATGCAAACTCACATGCATATACAGGGTTTGAGCTTGTTAGTGTGTGGAGATTTACTTAGCTGTACGTTTGGGACACAACTGTTCAAATCTGACCAAGCATTCCTTTGGGGATTATCGTCAAAGGTAAAAATAATAAACAAGTGTGTGTGTGTGTGTGTGTGTGTGTACTTCCTCAGTATTTTTGTCTTGTTTTCAGTACATTCTAAACATTCTTAAATGAAGATTTACTGGAGAAAAATAATCTTAATTCAAAGTGAAAACAAGTTGATTTTTCTGACTCCACTGACAGATATTTGCTCTTGTTTTAAGCACAAACTCACTTCATTTTGCTTCTCCAGTAAATGTATCTGATTTAAGAATGTTGATATTTTTGATGAAAAACTTAAGAAAAACGCTCACACCCAAAGCGCGCGCACATAAAGCCGCCTCTCAGTACTAAATTGAGTTATTTTTTGCTGCTTATTGCGCTTAAACAGTCAAATACACACAAAATAATGTCAAAATGCCGGTCTCGGTGAGTATTCACGTAAACACAGTCAATTATGTCTTAAGTGAACGTAAACGCATGTGTAACAGTATATTGGATCTGTGCGTCAGGTCTTAAAGTGACAGCAGCCTAATAAACCTGCTGCCAAATTATGACATAATATCAAAAAGATCTATATGAAAGTTTTTCCCCTGTTACTTTGGTGTGTGTGTGTATGAAATCTTCTGTGGCTGAATCAATTATTTTGACAAAAACAAACCCAGACAGAAAGTACAGAAGTAAGTGCACTGAACTGGACCTCTAAATCACTGTAATAACCGCCGCACGTGTGAATACTAGTGCTAGAAAAACCTCATTCCTGCGTTCGATCCGGAGCCGCGCTCTCATGATGGGATGGAGCACCTTTAATTTGCTTTGTAATTGTGTTCTTAAGTATGTGTGTATGTATGTGAGGTTGAGATCAATAAGCTGTTATGAGATCCTGCTCCGCTCCGGGTCGATGTTGATTTGTAAGCACATTTCAGAGTCCGACCGCCGCACTGCTCTTATGAGTGGATGAAGCTTCACGTCGTGCAAGGATACAGTAGAATACTGCGTATTAATAAAAAATAAAAAGTTTTCAAATAAATTAGTAAATAAATAAATCTATATATCTAGTGATTATTCAGTACTATATTTGCAATTATGCATTTATCCAAAGTGACTTATAAGAGAGGAAAAAGCAATTTGTCAAGCAGCCAACAATATTCATAATATACAATGCCAGGTTTATTTGACAACTAGATTAGGAAGCAAGCTAGAGAAGATGAGAACTATGCACTATATACTAAGTATACTGTACTATATAGTGTATAACTAGATTATTTTCTATAGAAAATGTAAGTGGTGATTGTCCATACAAACTCATTGTCATGATGCTGTTCTAGATGGTTGCCAGGTCATTGCTATTTGGTTGCGAATGTTGGTTAGTCGCTGTTCAACGTCAAACACACCTCCTGTGATGTTCACCATGTAGTGAATGATTTAATGCACCAGCGCATTTAGACACCGTATATGCATGAATGCCTCTTTCTGCTTATGTTCTCTCATGCATGTTTTGAGATGTTGTGATGGACGTAAGCAGAGGAAATCTCCAGTTTTTCCATCACACTGACAGCTTCTCTCAGTTGTATGAGAAAGTCCGATCAGATTTCATCACTTGCAGAATAACAGTGTGAACGGAGCATATGATGTTCTGATATTACACTCTAAAACATGCTGGGTTAAAAACGACCAACATAAGCTGGGTTGAAAATGGAGAAACCCAGCGATTTTTAACCCAACATTTTTTAGAGTGTAAGTACGGCTCAGTCTATGTCTGTGGGAGTTTTTCACCCATTTCATCAATAATAATAGAGATTCTTGATTTAACAAGCAGCACTAATTAGAACTTCTTTTTTTTTTTAATTTCAGTTAAAATCCCAACCAGAAGGACCTACATTGACCCAGAGACGTGTGAAGATCTGCTCCAGGCGGTTCATGCCTTTGCCAAAGAGCTGGACATCTCCAGCATCAAGATTGAGAGAATCGTCCACACAGGTACTGAACCACACTTTACCCATCAATCCATCCTCAAATCCCCAGCAAAACAAGATAGATACTCTCAAGACTCTTCTGTGCATTTCTGCTGACTTATTATTTATGTTCTGCGAGATTCCTCTGTCTATTAAACATGTCGTTCTGGACTGACCTGCTTTTAATGCAAGTGGACCACATTTTTATTTAGTAAGCTTGTGTAACACTGCAAAAAGTGATGTTCTTCCTCAGTATTTCTGTCTTGTTTTCCAGTACAAATATCTAAACATTCATAAATCAAGATACATTTACTGGAGAAACAAAATGACTGAAGATATTAAGTCTCGATTATTGAAAAAATGATCAAAATGAAGTGAGTTTGTGCTGAAAACAAGAACAAATATCTGTCAGTGGAGTCAGAAAAATAAACTTGTTTTTCCTTTGAATGAAGTTCATATCTTCAGTCATTTCACTTCTTTAGTAAATGTATCTTAATTGATTTAAGAATATTTAGATATTTGTACTGGAAAACAAGACAGAAATACTGTAAATGTAAAACGTATGTAATTTTTGTTTGGTTTTTACTTTATTGTATTTATGCAACTCTCACGTAACTTGTAGGAAATCATTTAAATAAATAAATTTGTAGATAAATAAATCTATTATAAAAGCTTGTTTCCGCCACTGAATAAAAAATAAAAAAGGTTATTGCGACTTTTTATCTTGCAATTCTGACTTTACAGCACGCAATTTTGAGTTTTGAGTCAGAATTACGAGATAAAAAGTCATAAATATCTTTTAAATTGCTTTATTCATTTAGTAAGTATGCACTGCAAAAAAAACAAC
This sequence comes from Mylopharyngodon piceus, assembly GCA_039654765.1. Taxonomy (NCBI): domain Eukaryota; kingdom Metazoa; phylum Chordata; class Actinopteri; order Cypriniformes; family Xenocyprididae; genus Mylopharyngodon; species Mylopharyngodon piceus. The sequence continues at coordinate 17,035,075 of CM077448.1, read as the reverse complement.
AACAACAAAAAAACATTTTCGTAATTGTATAAAACGAAGATTATTGGAATATGTTTTACAAGAAACTACTGTTTAATTCAAAATTTCACATTTAATTCAACTTTACTTGCTGCTTCTTTGAAACTGTAAAATTTACTAGCAATCTCTGAGTGAAAATTGTTACTACACCATTTTTCCCCCAGTGCACTAAGTATAATTTTCTGTAAATGATCGAGTGCACACTTGTGTCCCGCAGGAGACTTCGGCGAGGTGTGCCGCGGCTGCCTGAAGCTGCCCAGCAAACGTGAGCTGCCCGTGGCCATAAAGACCCTTCGCTCGGGCTGCTCGGAGAAACAGAGGCGCTCCTTCCTCAGCGAGGCGGGAATTCTGGGACAGTTCGATCACGCCAACATTGTGCGTCTGGAGGGAGTCATCACCAGAGGTCAGTAAAGACAAAGAGATTGAAAAGAGAAATGTATGGAACGTCCCTCAGTAGAAAATGAAAGCAGGACGAGTCCTCGCAGGATAGGGAAAGACAAAGAACCAGGAGAGTTAGGGATTTGATGGCCCTCACCTGAAAAAGATTCAGGGGGCGGAATAGATGGTGTGTCCTTTCATTGAAAAAGAATAAAGGAGGGATGAGCCGCTTGTCCCACCGCAGTAATGGAAAAGAGAATGATAAGCCATTGATTGGGTGGTTTATTGGGAAGTGGAATCCTGAATAAATGGGCCGGTCCTCAAAAGTGCCGGAACAGAAAGGGAGCAAAGGGTCGATACTTGTAGGATGGATGAGCGTCAGAGGTAAAGGATCAAAGACAATGAGGAGCTGTAGATGTTATCACCTCCAGGAAGGACAGGACGAGGAGAATCCAGCCTGAATGAAACGGGAGGGAAACTCGGCTCAGGGAACAGATCCGTCTTTAGATTGATCGATGTGATGCTCCTGGAGATATAACCGCTAGATGGATTTTCCGTGTTCTTGCCGAGAGGGATGAGGAATGATGAAGGTGTTTTGGAGAGAGGGAAGACCTCGAGCAGATTTGCTGAATTAAAGAAATGATATTAGTCTGGGACTCTGTGTATTAGTGCTGAAGGAATTATGAACATTGATTCTACATGCAGAAAATGATAGAAGAGCATGAAGAGATAGTGTGTTAGAGAAGTGACTCTCAGCGAGCTTTGCTTCAGGACCCAGAATTTACATTGGGAATCAAGTGGCAACACAATACTGTATTAAACAGTTACAAATAATAAACAAAACATGCATTAATATTACTCTGAACAGCATAAACGCTAAAGCAACAGCAGAAGTGGGAATTACAGTCTTTATATTAGTTGCGTATTTGACAAAAGTCTATTAAACCCTCCAATCTGTTTATTCTTCACTCTTTTGTCAGCAAAAGATGTTTTTAGTCAATTTTAAAGACATTCTGTAATTTAGCATTTTATTTTTTATCTCTGAAGTCTGTCTTGCACCAAAAAGCAGAGGTTTTGAAAGTCTCTTCTGCTCATCTACGCACCATTTATTTGATCATAAATACTGTTATATTGTGAAATATTATTACAATGTAAAATAGCTGTTTTGCTATGGAAGCTTGTGTCCACCACTGAGTAAAAAATAAAAAAGGTAATTGTGACTTTTTAACTTAGGATTCTTCTTTTTTTCACAATTGTGACTTTATATCTCACAATTCTGAGAAAAGAAGTCAGAATTGTGAGATAAAAAGTCTCAATTACCTTTTTTATTTTTTATTCAGTAGCGGAAACAAGCTTCCATAGTTGTCTGTGTTTATTCCAGTGATCAAAGCTGAATTTTCAGCATCATTACTCCAGTCTTCAGTGTCACATGATCCTTCAGAAATCATTCTAATATGATGATTTGATGCTTAAAAAACATTTATGATTATTATCAATGTTGAAAACAGTCATATTTTTGTGGAAACCTTTTTTTTTTCAGGATTTTTGATGAATAGGAAGTTCAAAAGAACAGCATTTATTTGAAATAGAATCTTTTGTAACATTATAAATGTCTTTACTGTCACTTTTGATTCATTCATTGTGTCCTTGATGAATGAAAATATTCATTTCTTTCATAAAAAAGTCTTGCCCAAACTTTTGAACGGTAGTGTTTTGCATAATTACCCGCCAGTTTTGACACATAGTTTTCATAAATGCTCAGATGAGTTTTGAGTATGTCTGGAGCATCAAATTCTGAGTAAGAGAAGATCCCCATTAAAATGTTCCCTTATTTAAATTTATATTGTAATTTGTCAACAAAACTGAATTGATTCTTGTTTTAATTGTTGTTTTAAATAGAGAGTAAGAGGCTGTTTATTCAGTGGCATTTTGGAGAGAAGAATGAATTGAAATTTTGGGATTAAATGAGCCTGTCTAAATGTGTGTGTGTGTGTGTGTGTGTGTGTGTGCAGTGAGCACAACAGCAGATGTTCACGTTAGAATAATTGGTGGCCTAATCACAGCAAGCCCTCTTAATGACTCTAATCTTTCTCCTTGACTTCTCCACCTCCACCTGCAATTCTCAATTCTTTCTGCCGTTTACCTCCTGAAAGCTACACACCCTCATCTTCATCCACCTGTCAGACCTCCGCGGCTCGGGTGGGACGGGCTCAGAGCTCAGAGCCCAGCAGGAGGTCTCGTGGCTGGGGTTGGTCAGGCAGGAGGTGTGATGGAGCTGGAGACGGTAGATTGACCAGACTGATAGCGCAGCCTCCTGTTCACTGGGCTGGTCATTAAATTCTCCAGATTGTTGGTGTCAGTGTACGTGATTGAGGGATCTGTCTCTCTCTCTCTCTCTACCTCTCATCCTTGCTCTATCTTTTGCTCAAACACCTGGGGATTTACTGCTGCCCACCTCCCTAATGGAGCGTACTTCCCTCGTCTTTCTTTGGGCTGCTTTCCATCACTCACTGTCGAACGCTCACTGGAAATACAGACACGACAGATCTATCTATCTATCTATCTATCTATCTATCTATCTGTTATTCTGTCTATCTATCTATCTATCTATCTGTTATTCTGTCTATCTATCTATATCTATCTATCATAGTCTGACTGACACTTAGACTTTTATGAAAACATGGTTTTTGTGCCTCTTAGACGACTCCACCATGTCCTCTTTCCATGATTGTTAAACAAATTCTAAATCATGCTAGCAATGTGTTAAAACATGGTAGCAACATGCTAAAACATGCTAATTCATGCTAGTGACATGCTAATTTATGCTAACAACATGCTAAATAATGTTCACAGCATGCTAAATCGTGTTAGCAAAACATGCTAATTCAAGTTAAAACATGCTAAAATGTTAAATCATGCCAGCAAACATGCTAAAGTCATGCTAGCAATGTGTTAAAACACGTTAGCCACATGCTAATTCATACTAGAATCATGTTAAAGCATGTTAGCAACATAATGCATACTAACAACATGTTAAAACATGTTAGCAACATGGTAATTCATGTTAGCAGTGTTAAAACATGCTAGCAACGTGTTAAATCATGTTAGCAACATGTTAATTCATGCTAGCAATGTGTTAAAACATGCTAGCATCATGCTAATTCATGTTAATTCATGCTAACAACAAGTTAATCTGCTTTTTTGTGAGTTTATTATCTTCAAAACATTTAAACTTTAAAACTACTTTAAACTTCAAACTTCTTCAAACCAAAAGCATTCAAACTTCAAGCTTTTTTAAGCCAACTTCAAAGTTTGTCATCAATCTTTACTTATAAAGGTATTGTGATTTCCTATCTATCTATTTGTGTCTATCTATCCATCTATCTATCTAAAATAGTCTGGTTGACTATCTGCTGTTTCTTTCATAACACTAAGACTTTTATGAAAATGTATTTTTTGTGCTGCTTGGACGACTCCACCATGTCCTCATTCCATGATAAAACATGCTAAATAAATGCTAAATCATGCTAGCAACATACTAATTCATATTAACAACATGCTAAAACTTGTTAGCAACATGCTAATTCATGTTAACAAAGTGTTAAAACATGCTAGCAGCATGGTAATTCATGTTAGCAGCGTGTTAAAACATGTTACCAATGTGTTAAATCATGTTAGCAACATGCTAATTCATTTTAACAATGTGCTAAAACATGCTAGCATTATGTTATTTCATGTTAATTCATGTTAAAGACATGCTAGCATCCTGCTAAATCATGCTAAATCACGCTAGCACCATGTTAATCTCTTTTTGCAATGGAGTTTATTACCTTCAAAACATGTAAACTTTAAAACTACTTTAAATTTCAAACTTATTCAAACTGAAAACATTTACACCAAGATTTTTCAAGCCAACTTCAAAGTTTGTCATCAAAATTTACTTATCTAGTAAAGGGATTGTGATCTATCTATCTGTACTTTTTTGTTCCATTGTTCTATCTATCATTCTATTTGTCTACATAGTCTGGCTGACTGTATGTTATCTCTTACATAACACTTAGACTTTTATGAAAACGCGGTTTTCGTGCCTCTTAGACGACTCCACCATGTCCTCTTTCCCCGCTGATGCATTAAACAAACACATGATCCAATTTTCTTTATATGTGTGTGTTTTTGCTGCAGGCAACACTATGATGATCGTGGTGGAGAGCATGACCAACGGAGCCCTGGACTCTTTCCTGCGGGTAAGGGAATGTGTTTTTGTGTCCGTTCTGCTGAATTTAATATTCTGAGCCATCAGATGCAAAATGCTGCGATAGTACTGTAAATGGTACATATGAAATATTTAAGTTACATTACAAAACGTGCAGATGAGGTTTGATGATGAAAAGAAAACAATGCGAAGCAAGAGCCAAATGAGGCGAAGTGAAATTCTTCAAAAGACGTGAAATGATTGTTATTTGTTCCAAGGTCTCATAAATGTTTGAGTGTTGCATTCTGAACTGTTTCCATTTCCCATTCTTTCTTTTCCTGTTCATTTCCTTTCCAATGTTCTTTCCTTATCTTTCCATTTTCCTTTTCTTCCCTCTCCGAACATTCCTTTTCTTTTTCCCTTTCATTTCCTCTCAAATGTCCTTTACTTCCTTTCCCTTTTCTCCTTACTTCATTACTTTTCCCTTTCTCTTCCTCTTTCCTTTTTCTTTCCACTCTTCTGTCTACTCCAATGTCCTTTCTTTTCCTCTCGGCCAACTCCTCCCTCTCTTCTCTGCTCAGAAACACGAAGGTCAGCTGACGGTCCTTCAGCTGGTGGATCTGCTGAGTGGAGTGGCGTCTGGGATGAAGTATCTGACAGAGATGGGTTTTATCCATCGCCGACTGGCCGCTCACAAAGTCCTGGTGAACAGCAGCCTGGTTTGCAAAGTGTCAGGCTTCAGACCGCTTCAGGACGACAAGATCGAGGCGGTCTACAGCACACTAGTGAGTGTTTTACCATAATGCAGCACAGCACTCTCAAACGCCTCCCAATGAGTTCGACCAGCCGATGGTAGTCAGCACATTTCTCTAAAAGTCAAAGCACAGCTCTTATCTAGTTCATCAAACTTTTACGTGGTTTCTTGCGGGTATGTGGTGTATTTTAAGAACGCCTCAGTGCTTCTGTTATGTTCAAATGAATGCAGAAGTCAGGATTCAGTACGGCACGATACTTTCACTCACACCAGGATATCGATTTCCTGTGTTTGCAGTACGATGTTTTTCTGGATCAACACTTCTTTCCTTTTCATTTCAAAAACAACTGATTGCTTGTAGAAAGTGATAGAAAGGTGTCAGAATACACAGTGCATCACAGTTTGTTGCGTATGGGGCTGCATAGCCGCAGACCAGTCAGGGTGCCCATGCTGACCCCTGTCCACCGCCGAAAGAGCCAACAGTGGACACGTGAGCATCAGAACTGGACCACGGAGCAATGGAAGAAGGTGGCCTGGTCTGATGAATCACGTTTTCTCTTAAGGGCGTTTTCACACTTGGATCGTTAGGAGTGTTAGTTTCCGAACCTGGTGCGTTTTCTTCCTTCGTTTGGTTTGTTTAGACATATATGAACACGGCAGTCACGCTTGGATCCGCACCAAAATAATCAGTCCGAGATCGCCTGAACGAGGTTCGCTTGTGGTGAGAAAGCAATCCAACCCAACAGACCAGGCTGTATCACAATATATGATGGGTCATTACGTATGTTGCATGAAAAGCAGCAGTGTTTGTTTTGATATTACCTCTGAAAATGATTTGTGGAGTAACCTGGAGTAAAGACGAAGCACCTTATCTACAACATTTGGTCCGTTTAGAAATGTTGCCTTGTGAAAGTGAACCAAACCAAGAAGAATTTGCAACATTGTAACGTTTTTAATCCATGTTTCGGAACAAAGCAGGTCTGAAAACACCCCAAATGACCAATTAATTAGCCTAGTAGTCATAACTTGAAAGACTTTCTTTCTTTCTTCCAGCATGCAGGGAAGAGTTTGGTGCTGTGGACGGCTCCGGAGGCCATTCAGTACCATCGTTACAGCTCCGCTTCGGATGTGTGGAGCTTCGGGATCGTCATGTGGGAAGTCATGTCCTTTGGAGAGAGACCGTACTGGGACATGGGCAACCAAGACGTACGTCTGTCCCTTTGTGTTTCTTCTGATTCATCACCACTTGTGCAGTTCTGCAGCACTGTTCTTCTGGTGTTGCTTTTCCAAACCCTCTCTCTCTCTCTCTCTCTCTCTCTCTCTCTCTCGGGTGAGTGCTTCTCCTCCTCCTCCTTTAGATCTCCCTAAAATCCTTTTACGTTTGTTTGTGATGTATATTCTTTTTCTCCCTCTCTCTCTCTCTGGTGGCTGGATGGGATTTCGCTGTGAAGTTAAGAGTTGTGCATTTGTATAAAAATTTAAAAGTAGCTAAAGTGAAGGGCCTTTAAAGACCCCAGATAAAGTGTGTGTGTGTGTGTGTGTGTGTGTGCGCACTTTGACTTCAAGTCCACTTCAGCTCCGTGACCAATCTGACTCAGAAGTGGCGCAGCGTGTGGCCTCCTTTTCACGGCTGCGGCAAAGATCCTCCTAGTCTCTGAAATAAACCCTAGCTGAAGGACATCACACTTTTGGACCCCAGTAATAATGTCGCTAAAAATAAGAAGAAACAGCATCATAAAAATTAAATGCATAAATAACCTTAGTATCAAAACAAAAGCTACTGCTTATTTTTTTTTATTTTATTTTATTTTATTTTATTTATTTTATTTTACAGACCATCTGAAATTAATAAAAGTCTTGTAGTGATGATCTGATATGACCAGATGGCCAAAGCTGTCTTTCTTCAGTGACACGAGACAAAACTCAATTAAAACTATGAAGTCATTATGAATCTCACAATGTAAAGGTTTTAAACAAAAGAGGCCATCTTTCATTACAAAGAGTGAAATGCTTGACTCTTTCTGCATGTTTATGGCTAAATTAATGATTACTGGGAAAAGCCAAAGGCATTAATGCATTCAAAGCAAGAACCTTTCATTTTATTCATTTGGTTTCAATAATGTTTCTGTTGTAGTTGTGCGTGACTTTTAAGCAGTACTTTTATTGAATTGTATTCAGGATTTCTAATAAAGAGAGGCTCATAGACGCCAGGCAAGGACACATTCTGCAGTAAAATAATCATTTAATTTGCTAATTTCTCTCAGAAGTCAGTATTGTGGCGATTGCTTTGAGAGTACACAGGAAGCTCACTGGAACATTTCATTAAAAAATGCAGCAATGAGAAGTTTATCCATGTACAGATAAAACATGTATAAAGTGGGTCCAAACGTCGCACTGAAAATCTGGGATTGAAAATCTATTTTAAAACCAGCAATAAACAGAAAAAAAAAACATTTAAAATAAAGAAGTGTTATGCTGTAAAGTGTAGAAATGCACTATTTCTGGGTACTCCCAGTGCTCAGTGTTTGTGTTTTTGTGTTGAAGTGTGTGTGTCTGTGTTCATTACAGGTAATTAAAGCGATCGAGGACGGCTTCCGGCTGCCGGCGCCCGTCAACTGCCCCCCGTCTCTGCACCAGCTCATGTTGGACTGCTGGCAGAAGGAGCGGATGGAGAGACCGAGCTTCACACACATCCACAGCGCTCTCAGCAAGAGCATCAGGAGCCCCGACAACATCGGCTCCTCCAGCCTGGGCCGCAGGTACTGCTTCCTGTCTCTCCACTTCCTGTTTCACACCCTCACCTTTCCTCATGTGATCATGCGCAGTTAGAGCCGCCGTACTGGTAAAACATGCAACGATAATCATCAAAACTTTTTTTATTTATACATTTTGAAGTGATATGCTGTTTACCTACCCGACCACAGATGTTAAAATATTCACATTATTTAATATTTAAAAACTAAATAAGTAATATTTAATATAATATTTAATTAATTATTAATATGATTAATATTATTAATATCAAAATGTCAAAGATTTTTGAGAAAAAAAGCTTTATGTTAAACTATTATCCCTTTTGCGTGGCAAAATAAAAAAATATGATTATTAACAATATATGAATAATAAAAATAAGCTCATATGAAATCATTTAAGTATAGAATAACATAAAAATAAAATATTAATGTCAAAAAGTCAGATTTATGTTTAAACTTTACATTAAACAGTTATTCCTTTTGCTTGGCTATGACATTGAAAATGTATTGTTATTAGTAATATATGAATAATAAAAATAAGATGAAATACTATAAATATATAATAATATGAAAATAAATTGTTATTATTATTATTGCTATTATTGTTATTTTTATTATATTTTTTCAGTGTCTTGGCTTTATTCTGCAATCAAAAACTAAAACTGAAGTAAAAAATAAATGAAACTAAATTTCAATATTTTTTAAAAAACAAAAAAACTAATAAAATGACAAAAGCACATAACGAAGTCACTAAAAATCCAACTAAAATTAACATGAAAACTACAAATAAAATATTAATAAAAATAAAATTGAAATGAAATAACACTGACAATAATAATAGCAATTTATGAAATATTAGTTGTTTAAATATAATAAACAACAGTATTTACCAGTATCTTTTTCTTGAGGTCGTTTCACGGATGTTTTTCGATTGCTTTCCTCTGCTGATGGTCATAAATATGAAGGCTGTGATGGAAACACTTCCTGTAAGTGCGTCTCTCTCTCTCTCTCTCTCTCTCTCTCTCTCTCTCTCTCAAGGACACTGGGCTCGTCTGTGTCTCTAGCAGAGCGAACGCTTCCCTCCTTCCCGTCGTTCAGTTCGGTTGGAGAGTGGCTGGAGGCTGTAGACATGGGCCGCTACAAAGACAACTTCACCGCTGCTGGATACTGTTACCTGGAGTCAGTCGCTCGCATGACCGTTCAGTGAGTGCCGTGTGGAAATAATCCTGAATCCTGCGTTTGTCTGGTTGGGTTTGTGTGTGACGGGCTCTGTTGTTTCTGCAGGGATGTGTTGAGTCTCGGCATCACCTCTCTGGAGCACCAGAAACAGATCCTGTCCGCCATACAGACTCTCAGAGCGCAGGTTATCCAGATGCACGGCCGTGGAGTGCAGGTCTGACATACGGACGTCTGTTCTCAGAATTACCCAGCAGGCCATTCAGCAGACAGGAGGTGATGATAACCAAGTCACTGCAAATGGCAGTTCTCTTCCTAATCTTCCTCTTTTCGTTCCTTAATCTTCTCTTTGGGTGAACACTGCTTCTTTTCTGAGGGGGCGATGGCACAAGCAAGATGATTCCTCTAAAATAACCTGCTTTTCTTCCGCTGCTCATTAATGACATCCCTTTTAGAAGGACTCGGCGGTGGTCGAGACCCTCCGTCACTGTCCTGGAGAAGCTCTGTTTGACTCTTAAAAGGGCCTTTTTCTTTATCCAAGTGAAAGAACTCATGCTTCGTAGCCACTGATCCTATAAAGTGGACAAAACCGAGAGCATGTCGGGCGTGAGCATTCGCTCCTCCGAGCTGGAGAAGATCTCGACGTATCTTCAGGAAATAAGTTGAGTGCCGGTGTAAGAAATCTTAAATAATATGTAAATCCCTTTTTGTGTGTTTCCCAAATTTGATTACGGTCTACTTTTTTCTTTTGGCTTTCTTTCTCCGCACTTTATACTCATTTCTGTATGGAAGCCCATTTCCACCACAGAAAAAAACAAATCATGCTCTTGTAAATCATAACTATGACATTAAAAGTCGAAATAATGACATACTAAGTCATTCTGAGATGAAAAATCAAAATTATGACTTAAAACGTTGAAATTATGAGTCAAAATTGACATACTAAGTCAAAATTATGACATAAAAAGACAAAATTATGACAAGACGAAATTAACATAAGTAAATCATGACATAGAAAGTCATAATTTTGAATTTATATCATTATTATGACTTATCTCATAATTACAACTTTTTAATCCCATAATTGACTTAGTATGTCATAATTTTGACTTATGTCATAATTACGACTTTTATGTCATAATCATTACATTTTATATCATAATTAAGATTTACCAAAGCAGGCGGCGGAAATGGGCTTCTATATTTCTGAAGCGAATTATTATTATTATTATTATTATTGAGTTTAAATTATTATTTTTGGTCATCTGTACTCGTAATGTTTTCTACCCCTGTCTACTATAGGGACAATGTTTGCACTGCAGCATCCACGACTTACAGAAACTTGTACCATATTTATTAGATGAGTTATTTATCTGTTTACAGATGCTTATTGGAGCTCAGTTTTTGAATGCAAAAATATTATGTTTGAAAATGGAAAACACAGCACAGAATCTGGACATTCAGTTGACATTTCATCAAAATGCTCTTGGATTGTTGTTTGTGTAATTTAATTTTTTTGTGAGTGTGTGTGTGTGTGTGTGTGTGTGTGAGAGTGTGTGAGTGATTGATTGATTGTGAGTGATTCAGTGAGTGAGTGAGTGAGTGTGAGTGAGTAAGTGAGTGATTGTGTGAGTTAGCGAGGGAGTGATTGTGAGCGATTCAGTGAGTGAGTGATTGAGCAATTCAGTGAGTGAGTGATTGAGCAATTCAGTGAGTGAGTGATTCAGTGAGTGAGTGACTGAGAGATTGTGAGTGAGCGATTCAGTGAGTGAGTGATTCAGTGAGTGAGTGACTGAGGGATTGTGAGTGAGCGATTCAGTGAGTGAGTGATTCAGTGAGTGAGTGACTGAGGGATTGTGAGTGAGCGATTCAGTGAGTGAGTGAGCGATTCAGTGAGTGAGTGAGCGATTCAGTGAGTGAGTGATTCAGTGAGTGAGTGATTCAGTGAGTGAGTGATTGTGAGTGAGCAATTCAGTGAGTGAGCGATTCAGTGAGTGAGCGATTCAGTGAGTGAGTGATTGTGAGTGAGCGATTGAGTGAGTGAGTGATTGTGAGCGATTCAGTGAGTGAGTGATTGTGAGTGAGTGATTCAGTGAGTGAGTGACAGGGATTGTGAGTGAGCAATTCAGTGAGTGAGTGATTCAGTGAGAGTGATTGTGAGTGAGCGATTCAGTGAGTGAGCGATTCAGTGAGTGAGTGATTCAGTGAGTGAGTGATTGTGAGTTAGTGATTCAGTGAGTGAGTGAGTGAGTGAGTGTGAGCGATTCGGTGAGTGAGCGATTCAGTGAGTGAGTGAGTGATTGTGTGAGTGATTCAGTGAGTGAGTGAGTGAGTGAGTGTGATCGATTCAGTGAGTGAGTGAGGGATTGTGAGTGAGCGATTCAGTGAGTGAGTGAGTGAGTGATTCAGTGAGTGATTGTGAGCGATTCAGTGAGTGAGTGATTCAGTGAGTGATTGTGTGTGAGCGATTCGGTGAGTGAGTGATTCGGTGAGTGAGTGAGTGATTGTGAGCAATTCAGTGAGTGATTGTGAGTGAGTGATTGTGTGAGTGATTCAGTGAGTGAGTGAGTGAGTGTGATCGATTCAGTGAGTGAGGGATTGTGAGAGCGATTCAGTGAGTGAGAGTGATTCAGTGAGTGATTGTGAGCGATTCAGTGAGTGAGTGATTCAGTGAGTGAGTGATTGTGAGTGAGCGATTCAGTGAGTGAGTGAGAGAGTGATTCAGATTGTGAGTGAGTGATTGTGAGTGAGTGAGTGAGTGTGTGAGTGAGTGATTGAACAAGTGAGTAATTGTGTGACTGAGTGATTGTGTGAGCGAGCGAGCGAGTAAGTGAATGAGTGATTGTGTGAGTGAGCGAGCGAGTGAGTGAATGAGTGATTGTGTGAGTGAGCGAGCGAGTGAGTGGATGTGACGGGGATGTAAACACACACTTACAGACTTTAATTTCCCGCCACGATGGCAGTTGTCCGATTCTCTCGGACATGTGTAGTACTTGATGTTGCCGTTTTCTGCAATGGAAGTGGTTGTTCTTTAACAGGAATGATCTGAATGTTCTAGTGTTATTGAATTTAGATTATTGTGTGACGTGAGTGTGTGAACAAGACTTGGTTGGACTTGGATGTGTTTAAGCAGTATTGAGCGAAACCCTAATTCAGAACATCGCAGTTTGATCATAGAAATAAGTCGGTGCAAATCACATTAACAAAGACCGTAACACGTCATGACAAATACATATAGTACAAAACAAATGACTGGATTTTTTTTCTCATACTTTTCATGATATAAACAATTGAAGCGTTTTGGAATAGGAGCATCATTTTCACTCTGTCTGTTTTACAGTTACACACATACAGACATGCTTATTCGTCATTATTGCAGCCATATCATATCTGAAGGTGGCGCAACCGAATTAATAATCACTTCAAAATCTAAAGGACAAAGACATGCTGTACTGTAGTTTAACAGCCCTTTACCGAATAAGACTCGATTCCCCTTTGCATTGTGTGTATCATTCTAATCTCTGTTTGATACTGTAAATATGTATTTGAAAATGCAATCTATTTTTATAATTTGTTTGAATAATAATGTGTTGAATGAGATCCTCTCACTGTGTTAATATGACTTATTGTTTGAATTAGGCGAGTAGCGAAGAAAAGTTGTTTGAAATAATCAAGTCTTTCTTTTTTGTTTTATTTTTCTCTTTTCGGTTTGGAATTTTTCATGATTTTTACCTGTTAGAAAAGCAGATGGCTGTTGCAAAATTGAAACATGTTATTAAAAAAATACAATACAGGTACCTTGGACTTTATTGTGTTTGCTCGCCGTCTTCCAGCATCTCTGCCTGAATCCATACACACCTCATGGAGTCTATTTTAATCATGTGTAATCAATGTCGAGGCTCTGCAATCAAGCGTTTCCCGTCAGCTTTCAACCCCCGGAAAAACAGCGGGAAGCAAAAAAGGTGTTCTTTGTTCTGTATTTTTATCAAAAGGTTTCTTTTTAATAAACGATTTTCTTTCCTGCTAGATACTTTTGTATGAGAGTGGCAATGAAATTACACCAGAATATTTATTAACGTTTCATTTGGTCTTTCCCAGTGTTTTATGCGTCTAATCCTGATTCTTTTGTTAAATATTAAGTCGTCATTCAGTCCCAGAGATTTAAAGATTAGCTTTAGTCAATCCAAGCGCGTTCATTTATATCAGTAATAATTTGAAGGGTTTCATTTCTCTCCTTTCACTTTTCTAAGTACTAAAAAATCCCTTGGAGATGATAATGGGGGGAGAACTGAAAGTGTGAAGAGGAAGCAATGCTTTGTGCGGAAGAAAATATGCCAGTTAATACTTCAAATCCCAGTAGTGAGAAAGCAAGGCGTGTGTGTGTGTGTGTGTGTAACGGAGTGTTTACATGTTTTGTGTTCAGATTAAAAGACTCTTCGGTAAGAAGCAAGAATTGTCCACCTCTAAGTCGGTGTGAAGGGTAAAGTTTCCTAATACAAAAGTTTGATCCGAGCAGTTAGAGTGCCAGGCCTCAAATCGGATTTGGGGAATTAATCCGGATCGGCAGCAAGTGTGAACAAACAAAGTGGAGTGGGGCTTGATCTAGTCTCTCTCTGGGAGCATGTCGTCTCCTGAGGTCCAAACACCGCTCTATAGTTCAGTTCATTCACTGAGGATAAAGACGTCAAAGCTGTGTGTGTGTGTGTGTGTATTTAAGTGACAAACAGCCAGTTCTGTTGAGAGGAGGGTCACATGAAAGGAGCAGATGAACAGTGTGTTCTGGAATTCCTGCTGGGCTTTTAGTGGCTTTAAAGTGAACCGTGATTAAATGCTCTAGGAGGCTAAAACACTAAAAACCGTTCATTATTATGCATTAATCTTGAATGACGTGTGCTTGCCACTAAGTAGACCTGTTCTTGTGTGTGTGTGTGCGTGCTAGTTTACATTATGAGGACCCAAACTACTAATACATATAGAGTGGTGCAGATATGACATCAGAATCCGGAAGGCTAATTTTGCCGCTGGTTCCTTCGAGATTTTCCTATGGGGTTTTATAATGGGGTTTTTCAATTTATGAGTAAAATAAAGCCTGTGGTAAACATAACTTGACGATACTTTGACTCTATAGTGGTGCATTCAGGTTTCCCCTACATTATGAGTTCAAGCCGATGTCCTCATAATTCAAATCACTAAATAAACATACTAAACATCTTTATTAAAAATGTAAAAATGCAGTTTTCTGTGAGGGGTAGGGATAGAAAATATCATTAGCTCAGTATAAAAAACATTCATTCAAAATTCCTGAATTTGAGTAGCGTACTTGCTCTACTTTATGTGGTAAAAATAGTAAAAGTAGTGTGCTCGCATGCAATATAAAAGACACTTTCTTCATAAGTGTGTCATTGAATCATTTGACTCATTCAAAACACTGATTCGTTCAGAAACGCCACTACTGTGTTGCTTGGAGACATGCAGATTTGTCTTTTGGAATCTTTTCCATTGGTGGAGCAAAAACAAAATAACTGGCAATATTGACAGAAAATTAACATTTCTTGATTATTGAACCGTTGTATAAAAGCATTATAACACTCTTGATGCTGTTGTTATGCACACTTGTATAGAATGAGCAGCGTCTTGAGTCAGATCTGGAGTCTCGACTCTTCAGCTTTGAATAAATACGCGTTCGTTTGAGAATCATCACGTCTGGGTCCACAGTTCAAGTCCTGCTCTGTTGAGCCTCGATTAATTCTCAGGTTTTGGCCAAGCCCAGATTAAACTTTCTGTGACCACAGTTGAACACAAGTAGCTCCCGCTTTTGATTTTTGATTTCTTTTCATGTCTGCTTCTTTCGCCGCTCCACTACCCTTAAATGTAGGTCACACTTTACAGTATCCAGTGTGATTACAAAAGCACTGAGCTCTAGTAATGAACAGCACACACTTAGTGTGTAATTATGTTATGGAACAGTCTATAATTACACACTGCTATCACTTTTGTAATTATGTTAATGTATAATATGGACAATGCGACAAAGTGTTTTCTGCATTCCCCTGTGTTTTTCCCCAGTATTTTTATCCATAAACAGCAGCTCCAGAACTGATCTCAGGTCAGCATTGCTCTCTTCATCAGGATGTACTACAGCTTCAACCGTCTCTGATAGTTTTACAGAGGTCAGAACTAACTTCACTTTACCGAGCTTACCTTTCTCAAGTTCATTTTTTGAAGTAATTCCCCATCAAGTTCACACAGGTTTCCTAGTTGCTCTACTTTGTGGTAAAAATATAAAAAAAACAATACTGGTTGGCTGGTCTAAAGAAGAACTGGTCAAAACCTCTGTAAAACCATCCTACTAAGACCAGTCAACCAGTTTAGACTGGTTTTAGCTGGGGTTTGCAATAAAACTAAAGAAACCCCAAGTTTAACCCTGGTTTTGCTTTGTGTATTTCTAGTAAACCATAGTAACAACATATTAAACCATAGTTTTACCACACTAACCATAGTTTCAGTGTGATATTGGTAGTACTGTAAGTCTATGGTGAC
This sequence comes from Mylopharyngodon piceus, assembly GCA_039654765.1. NCBI lineage: Eukaryota > Metazoa > Chordata > Actinopteri > Cypriniformes > Xenocyprididae > Mylopharyngodon > Mylopharyngodon piceus. The sequence goes on along the minus strand of CM077448.1, from coordinate 17,019,264 downwards.
TACAAAATTAACCATAATTTTAATACAGTAGGTATAGTTTTAATTATGGTATTTGTATTAGATCCGTAGTCATAATAAAGGAAAATCATAATAATAACTGGTTATATAAATAGTTAATTAATAATAAATATAATTAATATAAATAGTGTATATATATATATATATTTTGTGTTATGTGAAACAGTTTCACTATAGTAATCGTTTAAACAATGGTTAATTTTGATGAGGGGTTTTGCAGTCCTTTACTGCCCTTTAGTGTTTGTTTGAGGTATTGCAATTATTGCAAAACATTGGAAGGCTGTAATTCAAGGATGGATTGATCAAAAAAGAAATTGTTTATTGTTACAAAAACAATGCTTTAATGGACATTGCTGTGCTGAAACAAAAGTAAAAAGTCAGTTGTTACAAAAAATCAATTCATTCTCTTCTATGATTTATACCTCCATTCATTTACTCACTACACAGAGCAGGTTCTTTAAAAAATGGTTCTGTCAGGGATCATTTTATGGATTTAGTTTTAATGAATTAATTAGTTCATTTCTAAATGAATTAAACAGCTCATAAACATTCTTTATCACTAGAAAAAATTGAAATAACCCGTTAAACATGAAAGTATTATGCAATCATTTTTTCTGTAAAGAGTTAAAATTGAGTCAAGAACCCTACTGTTCTATATAGAGCCCCAATGAACCTCTTTCTAAGAGTGAAATGCCCTTCTCCTCTCTGTCTCTCTCTCTGCAGAAAGATGATATCTTTAGAAATCACTAGATAATTTGTGCCTAATTCTGTTTATCTTCTGCAGCTCTCTTATTCTCTCCAGCTGAGGCCCAGTGTCTGAGCTATAAAAGAGAAGATGTGTGTGTCCTCCAGGATGGCTTTAGCGGTGGGTTTCCCGGCTCCATGTCCGCTCCGTGTGTCCACTCTGACCATCAGCGGCTGCTTCTGTCCGGGGCTGCGGCCCACGCCGTGCTGGAGAGTGGCCACGTACTTCAGAGTGTGCAGGGGAACCACGCGGTCATCGTGATCGGCCGTCAGCAGCAGCATGGCGGGGTACGGCGGCCCGTCTCGAGGAGCCTGAGGAAGGTTATGGAGAGGAGAGTACCTGTGGAGGAGAAGATCAGACTTTTTTGTTTTTTGTTTTTGGACATACTGTTGCATTACACTGTGTCCTAACCTCACGCGACGTGATCAGATTCCAGCGACAAGCAGTTTCTGCCCACGCCAGACATGACAAAATCAATCCACAATCACAGCCAATCAGAAGAGCGTGTGGGCGGAGTCTCTCTGCAGGCGCACTGCACTCACAACTGAATCAATCCAAAATCACAGCCAATCAGAAGAGCGTGTGGGCGGAGTCTCTCTACAAATGCACTGCACTCACAACCAAATCAGTCACAGCCAATCAGAAGAGCGTGTGGGTGGAGTCTCTCTGCAGGCGCACTGCACTCACAACCGAATCAATCACAGCCAATCAGAAGAGCGTGTGGGCGGAGTCTCTCTGCAGGCGCACTGCACTCACAACTGAATCAATCCAAAATCACAGCCAATCAGAAGAGCGTGTGGGCGGAGTCTCTCTACAAATGCACTGCACTCACAACCAAATCAGTCACAGCCAATCAGAAGAGCGTGTGGGTGGAGTCTCTCTGCAGGCGCACTGCCCTTTCAGTGCAGCTATAAATGATATTCAAACTCACATTAGATGCTTTTAACATTAAATAAATCACATAATCATCTGAGATTATCATTGTCATACTTTCTATGTTGTTGTTCCAGCTGTGACATGACAGAAATGGAAACCGTTTCTAAAACAGAATCATCATGTATTGCTGTTAGGACAAAAACTCTCTGATTAGCATATAAAAGTTGTTTCGTGTTGTGGCGTCACGTCTGGTTAGGTCAGGGTGTTACTCTTACAAATACATGTTGGTTATTTGGTTATGGGTTGTTCAGAAGACAGGAAGCCCTACTTGATGAGCCATTTAAACTGTTCGGGATTGTCCGCACAGCCGTAGTCGGTGGTCCAGGCGTGACCGATGGTGAATTTGTGGAACTTGAGCATGTCCATGACCCCGACCTCAGCCACCGCACAGCCGAAGAGCTCGGGCCGCTGGTTCACGCACGCCGCTGAAACACAAACACAGAAGAAAGGCACAGATCACTCTCCTCCTATTGTACGAAATGGCCAAACACAGTCTGCATTTACCAGACACACTGACTCACACACCTGTGCTCAAATGACTGGGCTTAGAAATGTTTGGATTACTCAGATGAAACGGCTCGATTTGACAAACCTCACGTTTTTAAAGGCCACGTATCTACACTGTGACTAAACATATGGATCAGCACACACATACTAACCTACCTAACACATTCAGAGTAAAGAAGCTCTTTCAAATGCTTAGTAATTTATTCACCGCCACTGTTTTCAAACCGGTGCACCGCCTACACACACTCATCTTGTTCTGATTGTCTCCTCACACACACCTACACACACACCCACACACACACACTCACACACACACACAAACACACACATACACACACACACACACATACACACACACACTAGTAACCCACAACCAAGTGCAGATAGAAGATGCAGATTTTTTGACTCTAAATTTTGGGGGTAATTTGCTAATTTTTTTGCGGAATGAAGTTAAAATTTGTCAAGTAAAATTTGCAGAATGAAGTTAATTTTTTTTTTTTGTTATACTGAGCTGAATATAACTGTTACTTGTGAAAACCCCAAATGGCCAGATGAAAATGTATTTTATAATTTTTTTTAAGTGCCCCTCTGATTTCTTACATATTTTTTCTACTGTGTAACAAGAAAAAAACCAGTTTTTTTTTAAATACAGATTTTCACTTTTTTGTGTACATACTTAATTTCCTTACTTAGGAACTTAAAGTTCCTAAATGATTATTACTATTAAAAACAATAACAGTAAATGTTGTTATATATATTTTTTATTACACACACACACACACATATATATATATATATATATATATATATACACACACACACAAATAATTTTTAGAATAAATTTTTTTTGCTATATATATATATATATATATATATATAATTTATATTTCTTGTTTATATATAAAAAAGATATAAATATACACACAAACAAAATATAATTTTTAGAATAAAATTTTCTTGCTGTGTGAAAAAAAATCCTGCTGATTTTTAAAAAAAATTCTACATATTTTTGCTAAAAAAAGTCTTATTTTAGTATTTTTCCTAAATAATTAATATTACTTTTAATAACAAAAAGTTATTTTTAAATAACACATTTTTTAATTATATATATATATATATATATATAATTTATATATATATATATATATAATTTATATATAAAAAATATAAATATACACACACAAAATAGAATTTTTAGAATTAAATTTTCTTGCTGTGTGTAACAAAAAAACAAACAAAAAAACAAAAAAACAAAAGGGCAAAACAATCCAGATGATTTTTTTTACATTGTCTACATATTTTCGCTCCATTGCTTCAAACCAAAAACAAAATAAAATCATCTTGTCCTTCAGGGCTTTAGTATTTACTCAAAGAATAATCAAATTAGAAACCGTTACTAAACAAACACATAATAGACTTTTTTGACCACAAACCCAGTTGTGCGAAAAATATGTAGCACTTTTGAACAGATTCCCTAGGTGGAGCGCACAATCCCTCACACGCTCGTGCGCTAACCGCACGGCCTCAGTCATGTCTCTCCTGTGAATAAGACAGAGATTGAAACTGTATTTGCACCGGCAGCTGTTGGTGCCGCCCGTCTAACGACTGCATCTCCTGCTAAACGTGCTGTTTAATGAGAGTGAAGAGCGAGCACATCGCCTGTGAGTGTGAATGCCGATGTCATGTTTGCTCAACAGATGAGAAGCTGTGAGTAACGGCACAGATTGCACACATCATTAGAGCCGCACAGCTGCACGGCCATAAGTTTCCATTACTCTCATTTAACCATGTGTGAAGAAGGCGTGTGTGTGTGTGTGCGTGTGCGTGTGCCGAGACTGTGGAGTCGTATTGGTCGTGTTCTTCATTAGATGACTGTGTCTGTCTGCCTTCCTCTCTCAAAGCTCTTCCCAGAAACTCACCCACAAGCAGGCCGCCGTTGGACGCTCCGTTGATGGCGATCCGGCTGGCCGTGGTGAATCCCTCCTGGATCAGGTACTCGGCCGCGCACTGGAAGTCATCGAAACAGTTCTGCTTGTTCCCGAGAGTGCCAGCTGAAATCAGAAGTCTTTCTTTAAAGCCTTCTGCGGTTAGAAGCTGCACATGGTGAGGGGTGCGGGGTAAACTGTGCCACTTGTACTGAAGTTGTCATGAGGCCATATTAGGTGATAATGACTTCAACTTGAAGAGTTGAAGTATGTGTAAGATACAGACAGAAATATGACTCAAAAAAAGTGGCACCTTAACTTGAGAAGCAACATGACTGAAGATATTAAAAAAAAAATCATGAAAATGAAGTGAGAGCAAACATCTGTCAGCGGAGTCAGAAAAATAAACTTCATTCAAAGGAAAACAAGATTATTTCTCTGACTCCACTGACAGATATTTGTTCTTGTTTTAAGCACAAACTCGCTTCATTCTCATGATTTTTTTCAGTAAACAAGACTTAATATCTTCAGTCATTTTGCTTCTCCAGTAAATGTATCTTGATTTAAGAATGTTTAGATGTTTGTGCTGGAAAACAAGAAACACTGAGGAAGAACATCACTTTTTGCAAAAAAAAAAATAGTACTTGCGTTTTCTTAAAAATTAAACCAGAAAATGTTCATGATATTTGAATATAGGTAATTGTTTTTCATTTTTTAAAATATAAAAATAAAATAATTACGGTGAATAAAATCTTGATGTAAGGAAAAAGGTTGTAATTAATTAATTGTTTAATTACTTAATTACTTTTATGATTTATATATGTTCTATTTATTATTTATAAATATATTTTTATTTTTATTAATTTAGTTTTTATTTAAATTAATTAAATTTTATTTATATATTTTATTTATGATTTATTAATATTATATATAGATAGATAGATAGATATTTATTTTTATTTATTTACTTTTAATTTATTAAATGTATTATTATTATATTTATTATTGTTTATCATATATTTATTTATTTTCAATTAATTAAGTTATTTATATACTTTTATTTTTTGATTAATTTATTATATTTTCATTGATTTTAATTAATTTAAGTTTGTAATTAATTAATTGTTTAATTACTTAATTGATTTTGTGATTTATATATTTTTATTTATTATTTATTAATATTTATTATATTTTTATTTAGTTAGTTTTTATTTACTTTTAATTAATTAATTTTTATTTATATATTTTATTTATGATTTATTAATATATATATATTATTTTTTATTTACTTTTAATTAATTACATTTATTATTATATTTAATTATTTATTATTATCTTTTATCATATATTTATATTTTCAATTAATTAATTAATCTTATTATTTATATATTTATTTTATTTATTTTTAATTAATTTATTAATTTTATTATTTATATTTGTTTATTGATATTATTTTTTATTTTATAATTAAATATTATTTAATATTTATTATGTTTTTATGTATTTTTAATTTGTTAATTTATTTATTATTTGTATTATTTATATAATTTTATTGTTTATTATTTTTATTTTTGTTTTAGTTTTTATTCATTTTAAATGCATTTATTTACGTATGTTTCAAAAGGACATGAATGAAGTGCGGATGATACCTTTGTGCCAGGTCTGGCCGTACTCTCCTCCTCCTCGGATGTTTGCTACAGCCAGGATCCCTCCCAGGTGTCTTATAAAAAGCAGGTATGCAGTACTGCACATACAGACAGAGAAATACTTCACACACACTCTCCCTTTTCCACTCCTCCTGTCTTATTTAGTCAAACACACACAGAGAGAGAGCTTTATACGAACTTGTAGTGCGGCTGAATTGAGTTCTCAAAGCCTCCGTATCCGTACAGGAAGACTGGATGAGAGCCGTCTTTCTTTATGCCACGCGCATGAACCAGGAACATTGGGATCTCTGTGCCATCTTTACTGGGGTAAAACACCTGGAATACACACACATTTCAGCTATGTGTACTCTTACACTACCGCTCAAAAGTTCAGAATAAATAAGATTTTTTTATTATTATTATTTTTTAAAGAAGTCTCTTATGCTCAGCAAAGCTGCATTTATTTGATTAAAATTACAGTAAAAAGTGTAATATTGTGAAATACTGACTGTTTTTAACACTGATAATAATCAGCAAATCAGCAGCAAATCAGCATATTAGAATGATTTCTGAAGGATCATGTGACACTGAAGACTGAGACAGGACAGACCTGAGTTGTCTGATAGTCACTCGGCTCGACGCCTTTGACCTCCACCTGCCGGAAGACCGTGGGCTCCGGGTCGGCTTTACTCAGGTCACAGTGGTAGATTATACCTGATCGATTAGATAATAAAACACTAAAACACTTTTCCTGCTCTGGAAATCCATGTGAACTACTTTCTTACTTCTCCTCATACATTAGGTTATGCAGTGTATTTTTTCATACATGTTTTGATTATTTAAGTGCACTTACCAGGTGTCGTGAAAGAGGTGAACTTGTAGAAGAAGTCCGAGTGCTTCTTCTTGCAGCTGAGGCCGACTACAGTGCCCACGTCTAACGGCAGGTCCCGGATCAGTTTCCCTGACTGCAGCTCATACAGCTGTAAGATGTCCTTCACGTCATGCACATAATTCACCAGCAGGTAGCGCTGGTTCACACACTCCACAAAGCCTGCAGACCGGATATGAACACTGTTTGTGTGTGTGTGTCTGTGTGTGTGGGTGTGTGTGTGTGTGTGTGTGTTTCACCCAAAGATGTTGACTAATCCTAAATACTAAGAAAGTATGAGCCAACTGTGTTTCCAAAATGTTTAAAATGAAACATTTTACAGGGAAAAATGCAGGGGGAGATGGTGCTAGTCGCCACAAGAGCGGAGTCTCAGTATGAGTTAAAGTCCGGTTACAAAAATATGTTTTTCATTACACTGAAAAATAATAGTAACCTAAACATGTAACATCTAAATTAAATAGTTTTATTTAAGTCAAAAATATTATTTAACATCAATGAATCAACCTAAATACATTATTTTATACCAACAAAATGAATTTGTATGGTTAAATCAGGTAGAAATAGCAATCGCAGGTTGCAGTGGTTTTATATGTTGGTTTCAACTGTATAATGAAGGAAGATTTGAACTGAAAGCTGGTTTTGTGTTCTCAGGATGAAGAATCTCACTTATGTCACATGTGTTTTTATTAGTTTTAATTGTATACAATTTATTATTCTAATTTCTGTTGGTTAGAATAATGCTACCATTTTTTTTTTACTGTTTAATTAATAGCAAATTGTATTTTTCCAGAGTAATAACAGGAAATGGTTAATAGCTTTTTTTGTAATGAAGAATATAAAGTATGTGCCTTAACAGTAATTTACCTTTAAAAATAAATCTACCTTAATAAATATTCACTGTAAAAATGGGCTGCTCCAAAAAGAAAAGAAAAGCAAAAGTATTTCCAAATCATCCATGTATCATCAAATCATCACATGAATGATCAATATTTCGACTAACTTTATTCTTATTTTTCTAGATGTTTATGTGGATTCTGCAGGTGTTCTCTTACCCAGGACGTCCTTCTCGTGTTGGGGAATGAGGGTTTTCCAGTGCTTCTGCTCTGGTTCCTGCAGGTCTATGGTAATCAGGCGGTAACGAGGAGCCTCCAGGTTGGTGCGTAAAGTGAAGACAGTGTCATCGTTGGTGATGTACGTGTACTGCGCTTCAAATGTGTCAACCAACTTCACCCACGGCAGCAAACCTTGAATAACAGCATAATATAAATGTCATAATATATTGCGTATTGTGTGTGTGTGTGTGTGTGTATATACACACACATACATACCATCACACATACAGTAAATGCATACATATATACATACATACAGTACATACGTGCATACATACATGCATATATACAGTACATACATATATACATACATGCATACATACATACAATGCATACATACATATACATGCATATATGCATGCATACATATATACAGTACATAAATGCATGCATGCATATATACAGTACATACATACATACATGCATGCATACATACATATACATATATACATGCATGCATGCATGCATACATGCATATATACAGTACATAAACGCATGCATGCATGCATACATACATACATACATATGTGCATACATATACATACAGTACATACATACATACAGTACATACATACATACATGCATACATGCATGCATACATACATACATATATACAGTACATGCATACATACATGCATGCATACATACATACATATATACAGTACATCATACATACATACATACATATATATACAGTACATAAACACATGCATGCATATATACATACATACATACAGTACATACGTGCATACATACATGCATACATACATGCATATATACAGTACATACATACATACATGCATACATATACATATATATAGTACATAAACGCATGCATGCATGCATACATACATGCATACATACATATGTGCATACATATATACATACAGTACATACATACAAACATATACATACATACATACATACATACGTACGTACATACATACATGCATACATATATACAGTACATGCATACATACATACATACATACATGCATACATACATATATACAGTACATGCATACATACATACATACATATATATACAGTACATAAACACATGCATGCATATATACATACATACATACATACATACATACGTGCATACATATATACATACAGTACATACATACATACATACATACATGCATACATACATATACTTTGAAGGCGTTTTTGTCAAAGACTTCGTCCGGATGGGATTCAGAACAATAATCAAAACACTGATGGAGTAGATCGAGTCCTTCAAAGTTTGACAGTCGTTTCCTCTTCATGAGTTCAACATTTCATTAACAGTGTTATTAAGCATTTTTTATTTATATGCTGTTTAATGTTTGATGATCGCATTATTTTATGTGTACGTCAGCAATGCTTCTATCACTTGTTTCTGCTTCTTCACCTGTGTTTTGATCCGGAGATTCAGTACTTTTTCAGAAGATGCATAATAGCGCCCCCTACCGTGAAAACATGGATTGCTGGAAAATTCCGTCAATGGCAGGGAAAGAGTTAAGACATGTTGTTTTTATTAACTTGTCTTTCACCCACATACGGACGGCTGGCTCATGCAGACTGACCTGTGATGCCGTCGGGCAGCTGCTGCAGGTCGCAGTACCACAGACGGTTCACCGGCTCACAGCCTTCAGTGATGGACAGCACTGCATACCTGCCATCATCAGAAACCTGCGCACAGCGGGAGAAAAAGAGAAGCAGACAAAAAAGGAGAACAATTCATTTTAGACGAGGTAATTTCTTCAAATACTTTTTACATATTTCATAACATTGCGTGAAACGTTGGAGCAAGTTGCATCATGTCATCTTCCCAAATAGTGGGTTTTGTTTAAATTAGCTGTCCGCTTACGGTAAGGTTACTGTGCCATTTTGGGTTGTCAGGAAACTCAGCCACCAGGACGTCTTCTGATTGGCTTGTGCCAATGACATGGTAGTACAGTTTCTGGTTTAGGTTTGTTGTGGTCTCAGTGCCTAGAATGGAAATAACACAAGCAAATCACTGGAAGTCAACATGAATAGCCGCTGAGAACCTATTTTACTTCCTTATTGTAAAAATAAGTGTCTGGATTGTGAAAGGTGGGTGTTGCATATACTGAAACCAGACCGAACACAAAAAGTATTTTCTTATTTAGTATTTTTGTCTTGCTTTCCATTATAAATATCTAAACATTCTTAAATCAAGATAGAAGCAAAATGACACATGATAATAACATTTTATACAAAAAAAGTATCAAAATTAAGTGAGTTTTTGCTTAAAACATGAAAAAAATCTCTGCCGACAGGTTAACAACAATAATCTCGTTTTCTCTTTGAATGAAGTTTATTTTTCTGACTCCACTGACAGATGTTTGCTCTTGTTTTAGGCTGAAACTCACTTCATTTTCATGATTTTTTCAGTCATTTTGCCTCTCCAGTAAATGTATCCTGATTTAAGAATGTTTAGACATTTGTACCGGAAAACAAGACAAAAATACAGATAATATTGTATATTACTAAATAGCGATGAAATGAAAGGAGGAAGTGAAGGAGGAAAGCAGTGTAGTTTGCCGTGGATCGTGTGCACGTACCGTCAGCTTTGCCGTCCTGTCGAGGGTAGCAGTTGTAGAAGATGCCTTTGGCGTCGTGGGTCCAGGCCAGGCAGCTGAACTTCACCCTCTCCAGAAGGTCCGGCAGCTCGGTGAGGTCATCAGCCTTCAGGAAGTGTATGGTCACCCAATCAGAGCCCGCGCTGCTCAGGCCGTACGCAAAATACTCACAGTCCTCTGACAGGCGACCCACTGCGAGAGCAGACATGCACATGATCAACAAGCTGTGATGAAATCCAAATTTGATCATTTAAGAGCAAAACTGTCCATTTGAATGATGTGATTGAAGCTACTGCACTCTGAATGAACTATAAAAAAAGATTAATAAAGACAGGCAGTAAGAAAGAAATCAAAGGAATGGAAGAAAAAATGAGGAAAGACAAGGAGGCTGTATGAGAGAGTTCTTGGCAGACATGCTGTCAGGTTTACAGTAATGATACATTTTTACATCCATAGTTGAAATGATTTGAATCCATAAACACTGTGCCTTGAAGCAGTGCGGATACACGTAACTCTAGTGCAAACATTCCAGCTGTGTGTTTTCCTGAAGATCCCTCAGGGCTCCAAACCTGTTCAACAAAAACACCAGCAAACTTCTGAAACAGCTACTCCAGGAAACACTGACAAGGGAAAGTAGTCTGGTTTCCCATTTATGCAAATAATCTGGTTTAAAGTTTTCTGCAGAGAGAGTCTTACAGAGCCAGAAAACTACTGTGTTAAAATAGAAAGGAGAGAAATGCATACATTAAGAGATATACAGTCAGTGATTTGCATAATTCAGTGCATCTCAAGAGCTCCAGAAACAGAAGACCTTAAAAAAAACCTCCAGTACTGTGTGTGTAATGTTTTAAAAGTCCATATTCTTTCATTTTAATTAGTATAATTGCTTTTTCATGTACTCCATTCATTTATTAATGTGTTTAAGCGACAATTAATTTGATAAATTAATACTTTTATTCAGTGAGGATGCATTAAATTGATCAAAAGTGACATTTATAATGTTACAAAAGATTCTATTTCAAATAAATGCTGTTCTTTTGAACTTTCTATTCATCAAAGAATCCTGAAAAATAAAATGTATGACAGTTTCCACAGAAATATGAACTGTATTCAACATATGATAATAATCAGAAATGTTTCTTGAGCAGCAAATCATCATATTAGAATGATTTCTGAAGGATCATGTGACACTGAAGACTGGAGTAATGATGCTGAAAATTCAGCTTTGATCACAGGAATAAATTACACTTTACTATATATTCACATAGAAAACAGCTATTTTAAATTCTAATAATATCTGCTGATTCTTTCATCAGCAAAACCCAAACTTTTGAACGCTAGTGTCTTTATAGAAACCAAATATCAGTATTGTTTATGTAATGTTTCAAAAGTCTATAATCTTTCATTTTAATTAGTATGTTTTTATGAACTCATGTATTAGTTTTTATTTACAGAATCATTTGCATTTAATGTTTTAAAAGTCTACATTCTTTATGTTATTGAGTATAATTGTGTTTTTATGTACTTATTATTTATGTATTTCTTTATTGTTTGACAATGGATATTGTGTTTCTTTTTAAACAGTAATGAAACCTGTCAGGACATGTACGGAAAGGGTGAAAAAGAAGTGTCCGGGCGGGAGAGAGTGAAAAGGAAAAGGTTAGTGTAAGTACTACAGGTGTCTGTGAATGTATTATGACTCACTCTTGAGAGCCACAGTTCCGTCTTCTGAGAGCTTGTTTGGGTCGAAGAACACCGACGCTGGACTGTCTAAAGAGTCCTGCACGTACAGAACGTTCTGGTTCTGCAGACCCTCGTTATGGGAATAGAAATATCTGCAATACAATATTGATTACATGTATACAAATCACATACCGATATGCATTGCACAAGGGGACATTTTATATTGTGCTATTTTTGCAATGCATTATAATGTAAAGTGTTTTAAGAATGTCATGCTGTGTTAGCTCTGACCTCTTCCCTCTCTTGTAAGGACAGCTGTATTTGGGGTAGTTGTAGAGTTCGGTGAGGCGCTGGTGGAAGCGCTCTTTGACGGCACACTCTTCCAGGAACGGCATGGTCAGCTTATTCTGCTCTTCCACAAACATCTGCAGGGCGGGTGAGAGACTCGTTGTCATGCACACACACACATCTTGTTTATATGTAAATTTTTCTGCACATTTCTTTGTTCCGGTGATGTGGGCCATGGGTGGAGGTCAGAAAACAAAACAGTGTGAGCCCGAAAATACCAGGTAAATGGTGGTATGGATTGTTTACCCTTATCCGATAAGAAAGAGAGAGTCGTTACGGCTCATAAAAGCTGGTAACTGTCTTGTCAGTCAGCATGTAAATGTCAGCATGTTAACTGAATCCAAAACCATTAAAAAACACTTCTGTTACTAGAAATAAAATTAACATTAACTGAAATAAACTCAGACTTATTTTATTTCAGCTAGTTGCCAAGGCAAGATTTCTTATTTTCATTTTAAAAACAAAAATGAATAAAAGTGTCAAACAAAATTACTAAAAATTTTTTTTTTTTTTTAAAGATTTATTTTTGGCGTTTTTGCCTTTATTATGATAGGACAGTGATTAGACAGGAAGCAAAGTGGGAGAGAGAGAGAGGGGGACGGGATCGGGAAAGGACCACGAGCCGGGACTCGAACTCGGGTCGCCCGAAGCGCATTGGCGCTACATGTCGGCGCGCTGCCCGTGAGGCCATCGGCGCCGACCAAATTACTAAAACTTTAACTGAAATTAAAATGAAACTGGAAAATATAAACATAAGAACTAAGTCAAAATATTAATAAAAACTATAATAGTATCTCAGTGACACTGAAATAGCACTGAAGAGTAATGCAACGAACCCCTTTGACCTGAAATATTTACTTGAACTTCCCCTGAGATATTAATATTTGAATAACTTAAAACATTTGCATGTTCATGGTTCTGTGATGTCACATGACAATCAAAAAAATTAAAAAAATTTTAGCAGGTTTTTTTTTTATTTTAAATTATTTATTTATTTAAATTTGGCATTTTTACACTCTAAAAAATGCTGGGTTGAAAATGGACAAACCCAGTGGTTGGGTTAAATGTTTGCTGGGCAGTTTTATTTACAGTAACCCAACTACTGTTTAAAAATGACTATATGTCAGGCTTAAAATGAACCCAAAATAGGTTGGAAATTAAAAATCAGACACATAATTACTAGAGACAACATTAATAATCAAAAGGTGAACATTTATTAATAAGCTATTTAATATATGTTTATTATTTAATTATTATTCATTAAACTTATTAATAAATGTTCATTTCCAGCATACTTTGGATTCATTTTAAGCAAGCAATACAGTCATTTTTAAACAATAATTGAGTTAAATAAAACTACCCAGCAGGTTGGGCAAACATTTAACACAACTGCTGGGTTAAAACAATCAATTCGCTGGGTTAAAACAACCCAATTTGTTGGGTTAAAACAATCCAATCACTGGGTTTGTCCATATTCAACCCAACTTTAACCCAGCATTTTTTAGAGTGTACGATATAATTAATCATTAGCTTCATTAGTTTTAAAGCAAATAAGCTGGTGAACCAAGACGTTCAGTAGGAATGATACAGAATTTAGTTCTAGTACTAAACTGTGGTTAAACTAACTGGTTCGGTCTTCACAGCATGGCAGAAGACTGAAACTTTATTTTGCTTTTGAAACCAGGATTAAAATCCTATTAATATTAATGTCTGAGATTGTGGAAAATTGATACTGTACGTGATTTGCATTTGTAGCTTAGAATTTGTATATGGTTGCGTACAGATAAAAATGTTATTGGGCCTTCAATTTCATCTTATTGACGATGCTGAATGATTGATTAGATTATAAAATGGCTGATATAGCAGTGTGGGAATAAGATTTCGCTTATGTCCGTATTTGTCCCAGTAGCTCCAGTGGTTTTGGACTCTATTCTGTGTGTTGGACTAGATGCATGAAGTTAGTACTCTACATCTTTGTATTATAATAGTGGACGTTCTTGGATTCGACTTTAATGATTTTTTTTGCATGTTTAGTAGTGGTTCGTCCTAGGAAGCGTCTGACTGTGGAATTAGTAACTCAAGTTGCATGAGAAAAACTGTGATTGTACATCATGTTAATGATATTTCTAAAATCGCTGTTCATTTCATTGTGTCCTACTTTATTAAATCGCAAAAAAATGACTGAGCGCACCTGTAAAGAGGCATTAGTTGCTGATAGGACCATAAGTTAGACATCTTTAAATGAATTTGTGTGGACCAAACGCCAGCAACGATCGAGCAGCTTCATAAGTGGACTAAATCCTTATTCAGATGGTAATTGTTTCTCATGGGGACGTAAAGTAATTTCAGTATTTACAGAGGCTAGTATTTGAATAGAATCTGAATCCAGAATGTTGGTGTTTTTCTTGCCTCGCCCTCGTACAAATTCCCTGCATGCTATTTTTATTTAGTACTGTCCTGAATATGATATTTTACATACTGTAAAAGATGTTTACATATAGTCCACAAGACAAATAATTGCTGGATTTTTAAAAATGACCCTGTTCAAAAGTTTACATACCCTTGATTCTTAATACTGTGCATCATTGATGATCCATGACTTTGTTTTGTGTTGGTTGATCGTGATTCATTGTTTATTCTGGACAATTAAACTGAGCATTGTTCCTCAGAAAAATCCCTCAGTTCCTGCAAATTCTATGGTTTTCCTGCATATTTGAATCATTGGTGAAACCATTTACTGATGCTCCAGATGGAGAGCCGGGGAGTGAAATCTTTTTGAATTTGAAGATCAAAGTAAATTGTAATGATTTTGTTTTCTGGGAAACATGTAAGTATGTTCTGTAGCTTCTGGAGGGCAGTACTAAATGAAAATATATGATCTTTAACAGGGCTGGACCTTAACTTTTTTGCTCACCAGACACTGTGGCTAGTGGTTTTCCAAAGTTACTAGCTACAGCATTTTCACTGGCCACAATTTTTAATATTATCTCATAATTTGGCAGCAGGTATATTAGGCTGCTGTCACTTTAAGACCGGATCCATTATACTGTTACACATGTGTTTTCTTTCTCAACTGTTTACATTCACTTCAAACATAACTGACTGTGTTTACCTGAATACTCGCCAAGACCGGCATTTTGACATTATTTTGTGCGTATTTGACTGTTTAAGTGCAATAAGCAGCGAAAAAGAATTCAGTTTAGTACTGAGAGGTGGCTTTATGTCCGCGCGCTTTGGGTGTGAATACAAAATCTGCTGGAATGAGTAAAATTATGCGCAATCCCATGGCGAAATTCAAGCCCTGTAACACCAACAATATTCATCCGGAGCAAATGAGTGAGGGGAGGCGGGTTTGTCGACTCGCCATCGGAGAAATCATGAGAGAGCGAGAAAGCACAGCTGGTATCTGTTCTGCGGAAAATAAGTATTGGAAGCGTTTGGAAGCCCTGGTCTTTAAACAAAATAAGAAAAAAAATACACATCTAGCATCCTCTTCAAAAGTTTTCACCCCCCGCTCTTAATGCATCGTGTTTCCATCGATGTTTGCATCTTTTGTAATAGTTGTGCATGAATCCCTCAACTGTCCTCAATGTGAAAAGATGGATCTCAAAATCATACAGTCACTGCTGGAAAGATAAATTCAGTAATTATTTTGTCTTGTGGACTATATGTAAGCATCTTTTACAGTATGATGCATGAGGTGCAAATGTATATTTTCAGACATCCCAATTACCATCTGAGTGGGGCTTGAGTCTTATTTTATGTATGTAATATTAGTCTTCGTTTGATGTCATTTTAAAAAAAGCCAAAATGTGTGTGTTTTGGTAGGGTCAGGGTCTAGTGATTTTAATGAAAGCATGGCAGAAGTCAATGAGAGGTTGGTGGAGAAGTGCATGTTGTGTGGGTGACCCGAGTTTAGATCCTGTCTGGTTATTTCCCAATCCCAACCCCCATCTCTTCTTCCCATCATTCCCCGCCACTCCTCCTCCCGTTAATGATAATGAAGAAGGCCAGGTGTGTGTCACCTTAGTCTCCTCACAGTCGGGGTCCTCCAGCCAGTGGTACGGGTCTGCGATCTTCACTTCATGATAATCGTCCACCTGTGAAACAAAACCCCAGAGTTAGGAGCAGCGAAACATCTGCACTGGGAGAGAACAGAAACACGTTCGGTTTCCATGTAGTTCTGTATTTGCTATGCCTGGCCTTGAGACAAACCCACACCGCACGGAAACTAATGCAATCATCGCATGCGACTGGATGTCCAACACAAACACATCTAAACCCTCTACACTTTCATGGCTCATGTGTTCCAGTCAGTCTCTTCTGTTCACAGCATGTGTTTGTGCTTTTCATGTGTCTTAAACAGAATGAGGAAGAGCAAGAGAATGAATGAAGTAAATCCCCAAATGAAAGTACCACTGACCTTACTGTCATCCCTCCGCGCTTCAGGGTATTTGAAAGCCATTCTGGGTGTGTTTTGATAGGTTTTTTGTTGTCAAATTCAGTGTATATTTGTTGTTTTTGTCCGTATGCTTCACGGCCGGCTGAGTCAGCTCTGAAAAGTGAAAGTGAAATCAAACACTTCTCTCTCTCTCTCTCTCTCTCTCTCTCTCTCGATTACACAACCAGGCAGCTCTTCAAACAGGAAATGATTTCACCCCTGATTGGTCGACTCAAAAGTAGGCGGAGCTAGACATGCATTCAGTTCACTTTGGTTTGTTGTAAAATGTGTATTTCAGAAGGTGATTCAGCATATTTTCTGTTTATTCTTAAAGATGCCCTTATTAAAAAAATATATTATATGTGAGATGTATATAAAATAATTTACATTAGATAAAGACTCATTTCAGCAGCATAAGAAAAGTGTTTTATTGGAGGCGGCCATATAATATTTATATACTATTATACTTTTAGCTTTTTTTTTAGGAATTATCTGCTTAATTTCTTTAATTTTCTTTTATTTTAGTTGTAGTAATTTTAGTACTTCAACTTAAAATTTATTTTATTTCAGTTAGTTGCCAAGACAACATTTCTAATTTTCATTTAAGTTTTTCTAGTGTAAGTTTTTCATTTAATATATTATTTATTTATTTTTGTTTTTTGTTTTGTTAAATTAAATGAAATTTCATTTTATTTTATTTATTTTTTTTTTTTAAATTAAAATAAAATAAAATAAAATGAAATTTCATTTATTTTTAATAATTAAAATTAAAATAAAATAATAAAATAAAATAATTTAAAATTAAACTAAATTAAATTAAATTTATTTATTTTAAATTAAATTACATTTTAATTTATTTTATTTCATTTTATTGTTTTAAATTAAATTAAATTAAATTAATAATTTTGGTCTTTAGTTTTAGTTAACAATAACAACACTGGATCACAATACTAATAACTTTATATTAATATAATAATATTTTATAACACTTCTGTTACTGGATATATTTGCTTGTGGAATAAATTAATCATGGATGGCTACTAAAATAGTGCATTTTCAGAATGGCGTGATTACATTAATTAAATTAAATGACTTTAATGGCATGATCTATGTGTTAGTATAATGCAATATGCCATATATCAGTCAGTGCAACATAAAACATTAGTGGAAATAGGAATGCTTTAGTGATCTTTAGCCATTGCGACTAAACAAAATGAACTTAGTCAAGCATTGGATATTTAAAGCCTTATTTATGTCATGCAGCAGCTTTTGTCTCCAGCGTTGAAACTTTAATGACGAGGATGATCCTCTTACTTTTACTTGCACAAAAGCAGTCATTTGTACTTCATTATGTTGCCATTTTAACGTGCACAAAACCTCACACCCAGGCTTTTCTGTGCAATTGTCCACAGATCTTTGTTGACACACATTTTTAGCAGAGTTCCCGGCAGTATTACAGGTTTATCTCCGTCAAAACAGGCGTATGCTGACAGACGCTCGGTCTCGTCAGAAAATAGAGTGAGGAAGAAAAGGGATGAAAGAAAGAAAGAGAAAATGTTTTGTCCGGCAGCGCTTAATTACAAGGCAGGTGATGTTTGTCAGCAGGTGTGTGAAAGGTATCCTGTGTTTATCTGCACTTTACGTGCTTGTGCTGGGATTTCTGTCACTGCTCTTCATTTATATCCTCTATGACAAGACTTTTAATGACACACACAAACCCTCAAACAGGGTTCCGGTGTGCTTTTAACAGCTTGTTTTGAGAGAGTTTCCTCTCTCTGCTGTAGATGTGCAGTGAAATATTCTCTTGCGCTTTTGGTGGCTGGATTTTTAAAGGGGTGGTTGATTATGATCTCACTTTTTTAACTTTAGTTAGTGTGTAATGTTGCTGTTTGAGCATAAACAACATCTGCAAAGTTACGACGCTCAAAGTTCAATGTAAAGGGAGATATTTTCTTTTACAGAAATCTCTGTTTAAGGACTACAACAAACGGCTGGTAGGGACTACAACGAGCTTCTTCCTGGGTTAGTGACATCACTAACCCTAAAATTTACATAAACCCCGCCCCTGAGAACACGCAACAAAGGGGGCGAGGCCATGTTGAGTCTCTCCATCAGTGTCCGACTCCAGTTTGAACAATGTAAGGCTGAACACGGTCGTCATTTTGGCTGCGTGAGATTCTCCAGCTTTGTTGTTGTTGAGCGACCGAAGCGCGAACTGTTAAAGCTCCGCCCTCTTCTGGAAAGGGGGCGGGAGCAGCAGCTCATTTGCATTTAAAGGGACACACACAAAAACAGCGTATTTTTGCTCACACCCAAATAGGGGCAAATTTGACAAGCTATAATAAATGATCTGTGGGGTATTTTGAGCTATTCTGAGTATTTTGCAGGTCAGCCTATTTAAAGTAAATTTAAAGTAGTTTCAACAAACAATATTCAAGATTTTAATGTGAAAAACTTAATTCAGAACTTGTATTGAACCCAGAATTTTTCTTTAAAGGGTTTCCGTAGGTCTTAAAAAGTCTTAATTTGCCTTTGAACAAGTCTTAAATCAGAGTCTTAAATTCATAAAGCTATGGCATTAAATGTTGTATGCATTGCAAAACATCAACATCTTCCTCAGTATTTTTGCCCTGTTTTCTAATAGAAATATCTAAATCTCTTTAAATCAAGATATACTTATGATGCAAATGTAAAATCAAGTCTTGAAAAAATGAACAAAATTAAGTGAGTTTGTGCTTAAAAAAAGAACAAATATCCGTTAAAAACTTGTTTCTCTGACTCCACTGACAGATATTTGTTCTTGTTTTAATCATAAACTCTCTTCATTTTGATCAATTTCACAGAAAAAAAACCTTCATATTTTATGTCATTTTGCTTCTCCAGTAAATGTATCTTGATTTAAGAATGTTTAGATATTTGTGCTGGAAAACAAGACTGAAACACTGAGGAAGAACATCATTTTATTGCTGTGTGATCAGAAAGTACAGTAAAAGTTATTCTAGTGGTCGAGAGCAGAGCGATTCAAGCTACTTCAACGGATCTGTCAGAAGTGTTATTTTCAAACTCAAGTGTTGCTAATCCAACTCATCGTGTTTCTCCCTAGACATTTAGAGAACATATAGACATATTGTCTTTGAAAATGTACCATCATAACAGCTGCAGAAACCCTGGCTTAACCATTTGACTTTTCAGTAACCTGTTGCAAAACAGCAAGACATCTGCTGAAGGCAAACGTTAAGACAAGCTGTAACCAATCTTTGATTCTGGGAATCAAATGGAAGCCGAAGGTCAAGAGATGTAGGCTCTATGATTCAGGGGGGAATCCCACGCTGGTGAGACGAGTGGGATTGATTCCGTCACTGCAGGAATGGAAGAATCTGAAGGCATCAGATGGGAGTGAGATCTCAAACACACATGATCACGAACATTCGTTACTTTACAAACATCTCTGGGGTTGAAAGCAGTTCTGGAGAGTCCCAGACTGAGTAACTTACGCTGGATCAATGGTGTGTGTGTCAACCTGTGCCCGCTATTAAATAGCTTGTCTGGAACTCATCAACAGCTGAAACATTATTGCACAAGATGCTCGTATTTCTCATACACAGACAAAGTAGTAATATTCATCCTTGCATGAGCGATGCCATATGAGCGATGCCATATGTTGATCTGTAATTCTAGAGGCCAAGATTACACTGGAAAAAAAGATTTTCTTCAAAGGTTCAATAAAAGAGCAGATTGTTATGACTTCCTGTATTTGCATTGCTTAATATTGACAGAAATATTTAGCATGCATTTCCTTGTATGTGTTTTCCCAGTCTGTGTTTTCATGATTGTGTCCGGGAAGACCGGGAAGACTGAAATCAATTAAAATATACAAAAACGTAAATATTGATAGGTATATATATATCTATATATATATTTTATTAAATTATTTTAATATTTGTATATACTATGCATTGTTATTTTAGTATCATTGAGATAACATTAGGGCTGTTCAAAGATTAATCGCATCCAAAATAAAATTTTGTTTGCACATAATATGTGTGTGTACCATGCATATTTACTTTTTTATTTATATACACATACATGTATATATTTAAGAAATATTTACATGTATATTTATATATAAGTTTATATTTTTCTTAAATATATACATGTATATGTATGCGTTTATAAATACAAAATAAATATGCATAGTACATAGTTGTTACAATACCTCTGGTGTATAAAGCACACGAACGAGGAGATAAGGATTAAGTAAGTCTTTACTTGGAAATCCAACAGGAGAATACAGGAACATACACCAATGTACACACGAACAACACCCAACAACATACTGAACAGAAACTGGAACTTAAATACACTGATTGATTAACTCAAATGACGAACAGCTGTGATGAAAGTGATTAGTGTCCATGGTTACAGATTGTGGCGGGAAACTAGAACAAAGGAACATGTGACCGATGACAAAAAACACACAGAAAGTCCATGTGACTGTGACAATAGTTGTTAAAATAAATATAGTAAAATTTTATTTTGGATGTGATTAATCGTGATTAATCTTTGAACAGCCCTAATATTATCTCAATGATACTAAAATAACAATGCGTAGTATATACAAATATTAAAATAATATTTCATAAAATATATATATTTAAGTTCTTGTCACAGTACACATACATATATTATGTAAACACAAACTTTTATTTTGGATGCGATTAATTGTGATTAATCGTTGAACAGCCCTAGGTACTATTGTAGTTTTTATTAATATCTTGAATTAGTTTTTATTTTTTGAATTAGTTTGATATTTTCTGGTTTTAGTAATTTTGTTGTTTTTGTCATTTTTCATAAGGTTTTTTTTTTATATGTCTGTAAAGTTTTAGTTAATTTAGTACATCCAATTAAACTAAATGAAAATCAGAAATGTTCTCTTGGCAACTAGCTGAAATATATTGAAAAAAGTTTTTTTTTTTTTTTTTGCATGTTTTATTTTAGTTTTTCTATTAATAAAAACTATATATATAAAAAAAAAAACCCTATAACATATTTTATTTCAGCTGTAGTTGCCAAGGCTAAGTTTAATTTGATGTAAACTAAAACTAAAATAAAATTAATATAGAAAACTATATAGACATATTTTAGAAAAAAATTGCAACAAAGTTACTAAAACTTTAACTAAAATTAAAATCAAAACAGTAAATATAAAAATAAAAACTAATTCAAAATAACAATAAAAGGTATAATTGTATCTCACTGCATAGTATATACAAATATTAAAATAATATTTAATTAAACTATATTTTTTACACCTATTAGTCATTGATTTCTAATCATTTATTTTTGCTCAGAATGATTTTTGAGTTTTTCTTCTCTACAATACTCGGTGTTTTTGGAGCAGCAGATTTAAGACGCCTTCCTGTTAGAAGTGTTTGCGTATCCAATATCTTTAAACGTAGTTGTAACAGAGCAATTATGTGCTTATCTGATAAAGATTTTTAAAAAAAACCACTCGCTCACACAACAACAACACAATTGTCTCTACCTTTCACCTGGCAGGAAGTGAAGTCATCCCTCAGTTTAAGAAACAGTGGAAAGCAATGATCATGCAGTGAGTCAGACGAGATCAGGTCACCTGCTCTATAATAGTTCATCCTCCCACACCATCATAAATCACGCTGTCAATCTGCACACCTACAGTCACAGACATCAGCACTTTCAGTATGTTCAACAGCTATTATTCAGGAAAGTTATGTTATCACTGTATGTTATCAGTCATGTTATCACTTTGCTCTCTCTGAGAATAAAGGAGTGGGTGAATTAGTGTGATTCTCAAATCTGTTGAAGGCATCATTACAATAAACCACCAAAAGCAGATAAATCCACATCTCTCTCAAACCTCACACCCACGTAGAAGGGCTAATTCATCGAGTCAGAGAAAAGAAGAAAAATAGGTTTTGAGTCCCAGACATTTAATCCTGCTAATCTGGTGACTGAGGGAAGAGCATCTCCAGTCGGAGTTTCTCGAATGTGAGCTGTGAGCAGATGAGGAAGAGAGAGTACAGGACTGGCGTCATTAATAACCAATCTACGTTTTATTTTATCACAGCCTGATGCTGTTAAATTCAATTTCACAAGCATATCTAACTTTCATTTCTATAAAAGTGTGGTTTGTAGATCCCATTCATGAACTTCAGTTTGGAAAGTTGGCGCATTTATATTAAAACTCAGAAGTAGTAGGAGGAAACCAAAAGTAACGTCCTCAAAGAAAAAACAAACATTTTAATTCATCTAAGTATATATTTTTTTAAAATATGTATATATGTGAAAGTTATTTTGTTGTTTATTTCATCTTTAATTCTATACATAGAATAGTACAAATAGACATAATTCAGGACATATTTATAAATTATTTTTATGTTAAATTATTTATTTATCTAAATATATTTATTATTAAAATATTTATACATTTTATTTTATATTTTTTATAAATAAAACTAATATAATGATTATTAATTTTTATAAATAAGTATTTTATTTACATATGCATTTATTTAATAATTTAATTATTTAATTAAATTTTATAAATTAAAAATTAAAATGTAAAAATATTGTAATTTAAAATAAATAATTAGAAATAATTAAATTAAGTATATACTGTATATAAAGCTATAAATGATATATTAATTTTATATAAATAAGTTTATTTACATATGTATTTACTTTATTATTTACTTAATTTAATTCTTTATAAATATGTATCTAAATTACATTTTAAATTAAAGATTAAAATGTAAAAATATTGTAATTCAAAATAAATATTTTTAAGTAATTAAATTAAGTAAATACTTATAAATGAAGTTATAAATTATATTAATTTATATAAATAAGTTTAGGTATGTTTTAAATATTTTTTCTAAATTATATAATTTTAATTTTATATATTAAAATCTAATATATATAAAATAAAATTTAAAAATGATATAAATGAAAATTATATTTATAAATTATATATTAATTTATATAAATAAGTTTAATTTAAGTATGTATTATTTATATATATATATATATATATTTATTTTTATATATATATATATTTATATTTATATATATATATATATTTATATATATATATACAAAATGAATAAAATAAATTGCCAGTTGTTAAAATATTTAAATAAGTAAATACAAATATATATATATATATATATATATATATATATATTTACTAATTTAAATATTTTAACAACTGGCAATTTATTTTATTCATTTTGTCTTTTATTGTACAGAAAAGTAGAACAAAACCTTCAGAAGAAGGAAATAATTCTTCTCTGTTTTGCGATGGTCTGTGTGTCGACAGGTGAGAGAGAGAGAGAGAGAGAGAGAGAACTAGAAAGTGGCCTGGACCAGCAGATGGACCGTTATGAAAGACTTCAGACAGACACGTCTCCCATGATGCATTACTCACAGACTAATGAGCTGAAGAGGCAGGTAACATCCTGCGTAAGCCAATCAGCTTAGAGGCAGAACGGGACTGTCCGACTGAGCAGGGATGGGATGGCGGGAACAGTGGAACACATAAACATGTTTAAACACATAAACAGAAAACCCATGATTGTTTAAGACTTTTCCAATCAAAGTTTGAGTATTTCTGATCTGTTTACATCTGTGTATTATTCACACGTTCAGTTACGCAGCGATGATCTCATAAGCAGATGGCACATGCAATAATGCCGCTCTATAATCCTTAAAACTTGACGATCAGTGTAGTTATTCCCACTTAATCATCTTACATTCATCCTCCCATCTTTCTTCCAGTGCTTGAAAGTAATTGCAATGCCTAAAAATGCTGATCTAGAAAAACAAGCACTGTTGTTGTTTGCAGAAGTTGGAAACGGCAGATGAAATGATATTAAAAGGCGAGACCCAAACGAAATCAGAAAAAGGGAAGTATTTCGTCGTATAGCTTTCTATTGCTGGCCTTGGGAACGGGAACTTCGAACGGGTCGCAAGTTTTAC
This sequence comes from Mylopharyngodon piceus, assembly GCA_039654765.1. Classification (NCBI taxonomy): domain Eukaryota; kingdom Metazoa; phylum Chordata; class Actinopteri; order Cypriniformes; family Xenocyprididae; genus Mylopharyngodon; species Mylopharyngodon piceus. Next base: position 16,994,401 of record CM077448.1, on the reverse strand, counting down.
TGCATATAATGGTTGTGAAACGCTCTCGTCCTCCTCCTCTTCCTGTTGAGCAAATATTTGCTTATAGTTTCATTTTTGATAATCCAGATGATGAATGTGGTGTCAGTAGGTGTGAGAGCCGCAGACGCTGTAAGAACCGTGACAGTATTGATTGCATCAGGCTGGGTTTGTTTTGTACTCGAGACAGAGAGACTTAAAGACTGCCAGGATTGAGGCAATTAGTCAGGTTGATTGTTGTCCGAGAAGATTAAATAAAGAGAATTAGGTCAAAGTAATGAAGGAGAGAAACGGGAGGGAGGGAAGGGAGGATGGATGGAAGAACGGGACGAAAGAGAGAGTCTGAAGATGGAGGGGAAACGCGGCTCTTTTGGGTTTCTGTTTCCGTCAGTTGATGTTTTCCCAGTTATTTCTGTCACATTCGCACCTTCTCATTCAAAGAGCGGAAAAACTTCCCCTAAATAGACCATATAAATACACGTGTGTTTACTTATTTCTTATTTTCTCAAATTAAAATATTTAGCTATTTATGAGATTTGTTTAATGATAGGCCTATTAAATATAATTTTTTAAAATTATTTTATGAATATTAATAGATATGGATTATGAGTATAAGTGTTATTACATCATTGATATAGTATTATAGTTTTTATTAATATTTTTTGTTTATATTATTTTCATTTTACATTTTGTTGTTTTTGTCATTTTTATATATATTTTTTTAAATATGTCTATAGTTTTTATTAATACTTTGAATCCATTTTCATTTTAGTTAAAGTTTTAATATTTTTTTTGTGTGTTTTTGTCTTTTATTTTAAATGTCTATAGTTTTTATAATTTTATTTCAGTTTTAGTTAATTTTTTTTTACATATTTTATTTTATTTCAGTTAATGTTTATTTTATTTCAAGTACCGAATTTATATATATATATATGTGTGTATATATATATATATATATATATATATATATATATATATATATATATATATATATATATATATATGCACACACTCACACAAAGACATATTGAATATTTACAAGTATGCATTACAAATAAATATTATTATAAATATTATAAATTATTTTTCAATAATTAAATACATATTCAAACATATATATTTATTTATATAATGTGCTATATTTACATAAACAGGCACTGGCGTGTGAGGATTGCTGGAGTGTCTGTTGCATGTTAATAACTGGGAAGACGGAAATGAATCCTGTCCTGAAAGCGAGAAATGAAGGGCAGGAGTGCTATATTTACCCTCAGTGACAGAAACAGATGAACTTTCAGTGTGAGGCTCCAGGTAAAGCCCCTGATCCGGTGTACAGGTGTGGCTAGTTCAGGCTTTATTTGGTCTAGACGTCTGTGAATCAGCACTGCACACAGTGTTTGTGTGTCACTGCCTCTCCCCCGCTTTATCTTAATTAGCAGACATGTTTATTGATTCAAATGGATTTGAGGAAAATCCCTCTTGTCTGTCAGACGGATCTGTGTTCAAATCTTTGGGGAGGAGGGCCGAGGGGGTCTTTGTGCAACCAGCAGCATCATCAAGGCTTTGCCCCTCACAATATGTCACACAATTAGTCACTAGGGAGCTTCGCAGGACACTGCTGCGTTCCTCTCGTACTGCTGTCTAACGGCCTCCTAATGCATGATATAAACCTGTTACAGCATGAACAGGGATGGAACCATTTAACGCTATGAAAAGCCTAATTGTTTTAAATAGCAGGCCAGTGGAATGTATAATGCACAAATGTTTAAGCTAGGCCAATTTCACTTGCACAATTAGTCAAAAATGAAATCCAGTATATATGTGCTTAATTCAAGTAATTAATTAGTATATCATGTAAATAATTTGATTATTTATTTAATTTTTTTAATTAATTACCAGCCCTACTTTAAGCATAAAACACTTCAATTTTTGGGAATATTAATATTTTATGATTTTCATTGCAAGTTTATTTTTTGTTGCGACATATCAAAGAATAAACATATAAGCACTCTTATATTCTTTAGTGTAAAATTTATTAATTTTACACTATAAAATAAGACTCATAACAGTGGATGAAGGTTCAAGATCATGAGCTTGTGTTCAACTCAGCTTTATTTCTATAAGCGCTTTATACAATAAAAACTGTTTCAAAGCAGCTTCACAAGAATAGACAGTAAAAGAATTACTGATGCAAACTTCATCAAATTTGAGACAAGTTCAAATTCCATTCTATTCTATTCAGATTGATTCAGTTCAGTTTAATAACTGTACACTCTAAAAAAAATGCTGGGTTAAAAGCAACCCAAGTTGGGTTGAAAATGGACAAACCCAGCGAATTGGTTGTTTTAACCCAGCGGTTGGTTGTTTTAACCCCACAGTTGGGTTGTTTTAACCCAGCGAATTGGGTTGTTTTAACCCAGCAAATTGGGTTGTTTTAACCCCACAGTTGGGTTCTTTTAACCCAGCGAATTGGCTGTTTTAACCCAGCTGTTGGGTTGTTTTAACCCAGCGAATTGGGTTGTTTTAACCCAGCGAATTGGTTGTTTTAACCCAGCGGTTGGATTGTTTTAACCCAACGAAGTGGTTGTTTTAACCCAGCGAATTGGCTGTTTTAACCCAGCTGTTGGGTTGTTTTAACCCAGAGAATTGGATTGTTTTAACCCAGCGAATTGGTTGTTTTAACCCAGCAAATTGGGTTGTTTTAACCCAGCGAATTGGTTGTTTTAACCCAGCAAATTGGGTTGTTTTAACCCAGTGAATTGGTTGTTTTAACCCAGCGGTTGAATTGTTTTAACCCAGCGAATTGGGTTGTTTTAACCCAGCGAATTGGTTGTTTTAACCCAGCGAATTGGGTTGTTTTAACCCAGCGAATTGGTTGTTTTAACCCAGCGGTTGGATTGTTTTAACCCAACGATTGGGTTGTTTTAACCCAGCGAATTGGTTGTTTTAACCCAGCGGTTGAATTGTTTTAACCCAGCGAATTGGGTTGTTTTAACCCAGCGAATTGGTTGTTTTAACCCAGCGAATTGGTTGTTTTAACCCAGCGGTTGAATTGTTTTAACCCAGCGAATTGGGTTGTTTTAACCCAGCGAATTGGTTGTTTTAGGCCAGCGAATTGGTTGTTTTAACCCAGATAATTGGTTGTTTTAACCCAGCGAATTGGGTTGTTTTAACCCAGCGAATTGGTTGTTTTAACCCAGCGGTTGGATTGTTTTAACCCAACGATTGGGTTGTTTTAACCCAGCGAATTGGTTGTTTTAACCCAGCGGTTGAATTGTTTTAACCCAGCGAATTGGGTTGTTTTAACCCAGCGAATTGGTTGTTTTAACCAAGCAAATTAGTTGTTTTAACCCAGCGGTTGGATTGTTTTAACCCAACGGTTGGGTTGTTTTAACCCAGCGAATTGGCTGTTTTAACCCAGCAGTTGGGTTCTTTTAACCCAGCGAATTGGTTGTTTTAACCCAGCAAATTGGGTTGTTTTAACCCAGCGAATTGGTTGTTTTAACCCAGCGGTTGGATTGTTTTAACCCAGCGAATTGGGTTGTTTTAACCCAGCGAATTGGTTGTTTTAACCCAGCGAATTGGGTTGTTTTAACCCAGCGAATTGGGTTGTTTTAACCCAGCGAATTGGTTGTTTTAACCCAGCGGTTGGGTTGTTTTAACTTCGCGGTTGGATTGTTTTAACCCAGCGAATTGGGTTGTTTTAACCCAGCGAATTGGTTGTTTTAACCCAGCGAATTGGGTTGTTTTAACCCAGCGAATTGGTTGTTTTAACCCAGCGAATTGGTTGTTTTAACCCAGCGAATTGGGTTGTTTTAACCCAGCGAATTGGGTTGTTTTAACCCAGCAAATTGGTTGTTTTAACCCAGCGGTTGGATTGTTTTAACCCAACGATTGGGTTGTTTTAACCCAGCGAATTGGCTGTTTTAACCCAGCAGTTGGAAATTAACATTTATTAATATGTTTAATAAATTTCCAACCTATTTCGGGTTCATTTTAAGCCAGCCATATAGTCATTTTTAAACAATTGTTGTGTTAAATAATGGCAAACATTTAACCCAACTGCTGTGTTTGTCAATTTTCAACCCAACTTGGGTTGTTTTTAACCCAGCATTTTTTAGAGTGTAAATTTCATAAATTATGAAACGAGTTCAATTCAGCTATGAGCGGCTCTACAGAAGATAATTCTCACTTTGAGTCAGTTCAGTGTTGATTCAGTTCAGTTCAGTAAGTGTTGCAATCTTAATCAGTTTTGAAAAACAAATGATTCATCTGTAAAGCATGAGACAATAGTGTCATTATTCATCAAGTTTTGTTTGCTGGACAGAAAGGAGACAAAAAATGTGAGATTGATGTAAGGAAAAATGTCCAGATATAAAGCACTGAAACCCAAACCACAAACCCAGTCTCAGTCCAGAACTCACATGGACTCAATACGTCTGCTGTCAGCCTGCATTAGAGTCAGGATATTTTCAAGACATTTTCGAGCGACTGCAGATGATTGAGATAAGATCATATGAATAGACTTCCTCTTTGTCGCTCTTCAGATGAAGGTGTGAATTCTGCAGCTGATCGGATCAGAACTCTTGATTTGCAGCCTCTTCTGCCTTTTTCTAGGCGTTTGTGTTTGTTAAAGTGTGAAAGTGTGAGTTTGCACTGACATATATAGTTCATCTGTCTGAAAGAGGCAGGAAATGTCCCCTTCTGCCTGGAAAAGTGGAAACATGAAATGAGTAGCAAAATCTGAGTTCTTGAATGTTTCGAAAACTTTCTATTAGCACAGAAAAAATATACAGACAACTGGACAAAACATCTGAACTGTTTATAAAAGCATTGTGCTGTCGTGATTTGAGTGCCGCACATGCTGCATGTTTGTGATTTGAATCCGCTCCTAAATCCACTTTGAGGAGCGAGGTGTGTTACGTCTTCCGCTGTTTTTCCTCTTCTCTCCAGATGTTTCCTTCATTTTACGTCACTGTATTCTCCTCCATTCAGAAAAGCCTGCGCTCCGCTTCCCTTCCTGGCACCGGCCAATCAGATCGAGCAGATCGGCTCTCGGAGACTTTAGAAAACGAAATTAGAACAAAGACTGAGGAAGAGATCAGGAACAGGAAAACTAGCATGATGCCAATCATGAAACAGATGGAGGTTTTGGCTGGAAAGACGGATCAGTGGTGTTCGAGGATGTTTGTTTGCCAGTTCTTGAGAAAACAGATCTGATTCCCAAAGGATGATCTTTAAAGATTAAAGGGATGACGATTCTGTTATCATTTACTGTTCATGTTGCTCTAAACCTGTATGAAGTTTTGAAGAACTGCTGAATTTTTTTGAATGGACTTACATGTTTTCACTGCAAAAATTGATGTTCTTCCTCAGTGTTTCTGTCTTGTTTTCCAGCACAAATATCTAAATATTCTTAAATCAAGATACATTTACTGGAGAAGCAAAATGACTGAAGATATTAAAGCATTAGTTCACTTCAGAATTTAAATTTCCTGATAATTCACTCACCCCCATGTCATCCAAGATGTTCATGTCTTTCTTTCTTCAGTCGAAAAGAAATGAAGGTTTTTGAGGAAAACATTCCAGGATTTTTCTCCATATAGTGGACTTCACTGGGGTTCAACGGGTTGAAGGTCCAAATGTCAGTTTCAGTGCAGCTTCAAAGAGCTCTACACGATCCCAGACGAGGAATAAGAGTCTTATCTAGAGAAACCATCAGCCATTTTCTAAAAAAAAATAAAAATTATATACTTTTTAACCACAAATGCTCGTCTTGCACTGCTCTGTGATGCTCCACGCATTACGTAATCATGTTGGAAAGGTCACGCGTGACGTAGGCGGAAGTACCGATCCAGTGTTTACAAAGTGAACGTGCAAAGACTAAGACAAACGGCCTTTACAAAAAAAGGTAAAACAACGATGTCGGACGATTTTGAAGTTGGAGAAGAAAATGAGATTTTCGCCCTACCGCGGTACTTCACCTACGTCACGCGTGACCTTTCCAATGCCTTCTGCCTTTTTCTAGGCGTTTGTGTTTGTTAAAGTGTGAAAGTGTGAGTTTGCACTGACATATATAGTTCATCTGTCTGAAAGAGGCAGGAAATGTCCCCTTCTGCCTGGAAAAGTGGAAAATGAGATTTTCGCCCTACCGCGGTACTTCACCTACGTCACGCGTGACCTTTCCAATGTGATTACGTAATGCGTGGAGCATCACAGAGCAGTGCAAGACGAGCATTTGTGGTTAAAAAGTATATAATTTTTTATTTTTTTTAGAAAATGGCCGATGGTTTCTCTAGATAAGACTCTTATTCCTCGTCTGGGATCGTGTAGAGCTCTTTGAAGCGGCACTGAAACTGACATTTGGACCTTCAACCCGTTGAACCCCAGTGAAGTCCACTATATGGAGAAAAATCCTGGAATGTTTTCCTCAAAAACCTTCATTTCTTTTCCACTGAAGAAAGAAAGACATGAACATCTTGGATGACATGGGGGTGAGTAAATTATCAGGAAATTTTAATTCTGAAGTGAACTAATCCTTTAAGTCTTGTTTACTGAAAAAATCAGAAAAATTTTTCCCCATTATTTTCCGGACTCCACTGACAGACATTTGTTCTTGTTTTAAGCACAAGCTCACTTCATTTTCATGAATATTTCACACTTCACATCATGTCATTTTACTTCTTTTTAAGTATTTGTATTGGAAAACAAGACAAAAACAGAATTGCAGTGTGAACTGTCCCTTTAAGAGCGTGTTAGTTTCAGTTTCTGAAACAGCATCTGAAAATTTTTTTTGCTTTGAGATTCAGATGAGATATGAAGTGCATGACTTTCCTTTCATCTACATAAAGAAACATGGAAGAGGAAGTGAATTATAATAATCATACGCACCAGTAAAACGACATGCACTTATCCCACAAAGCATTTTCACATGATAAGCAGTCAGTTCAGCATGACCGTGACACCTCAGGCCTCCAATGACCAACACGCAATGATGATTAATAAAATGATACTAAAACTGCTTTCCATTTTGGTTTCCTTTACGGTGCTCGCCACTGCAACCTCTCAATTACATCAGAGTCATATCGACTGCAGCCAAATCATCTTCTCTTCCTCAAAAACATGTCAACATCACTCAGGAAAAACAACAAAACAGAGCAGGAAATGAAATGAAACTATGAATAATGTAATTGAAGTGTTTAGGGTCGCGGGAGCAGATAATCTGTGTTTAGAAGGATGTGCATCGGCCTTAAGCCGAGCAGAGACGGTAAACAGTGTGAAAGCGCCGGCGACTGACGGATAGTGTTGTTATGGGGGGGCTGTGGTGGGCGGGGCTGTTGCTAGGGTCTGTGATAGTTGTAAAGCAGAGAACAATACACACAAACAGATATTAATCTTGCTCCCTTGAGGAATACGGCCTGTTTACTACTAAGCAGAAGACAGGAACAGAAACAGCAACTTTAGTTTGTGTTTCATAATTATGTTTACTTTGATGTTTTAATGTGCAGCTATTTTTGGACTGAGGGTCTTCTTGGGACTTTTGAGCCTCATGCGTTAAACGTGTGACTGAATCATAAGCACATATCATGATGCTCAAACTACGCAAGAATTCAAAGAATTTTTCAGTATTGTGTTTATAGGAATTTCCTTTTGTTTTAATCAAATGTTCTGCAGTGATTGTTCCGTTATTTGTTTTATTCTGATGAGGGATTGTTTGTTATTCTCAAGCTGAAGGAAAGTTTCGGGTCTTTATCCGGCGCTGAACGAGTCCGTGCGGATCAGAGTTATGAAGGATTTCATCAGACTGGAGTCACTTTATTTCAGACTCAGTTTATTATTTTATTCATTCATCCAAAGATGAATTACAGGAGCAGTAATATGGAGAAAGAAAAGCAGATATTTTTTTCCATTGTGCTGCTTGTGTGTGTGTGTGTGTGTGTGTGTGAGAGAGAGAAAGAGAGAAAGTATGTGTGTGTGTGTGAGAGAGAGAGAGAAAGAGAGAAAGTGTGTGTGTGTTTGTGAGAGAGACAAAGTGTGTCTGTGTGTGTGTGTGTGTGTATGTGAGAGAGAGAAAGAGAGAAAGTGTGTGTGTGTATGTGTGTGTCTGTGTGTGTGTGTGAGAGAGAGAGAGAAAGTGTGTGTGTGTTTGTGAGAGAGAGAGAAAGTGTGTGTTTGTTTGAGTGTGTGAGAGAAAGTGTGTGTGTGTGTATGAGAAAATATGTGTGTGTGTGTTTGTGTGAGAGAGAGAAAGTGTGTGTGTGTTTGTGTGTGTTTGTGTGTGTGAGTGAGAGAGAGAGAGAGAGAAAGTGTGTGTGTGTTTGTGTGTGTGAGAGAGAAAGTGTGTGTGTGTGTGTTTGTGTGTGTGAGAGAGAGAAAGTGTGTGTGTGTGTGTGTGTGTGTGAGAGAGAGAGAGAGAAAGTGTGTGTGTTTGTGTGTGTGAGTGAGTGAGTGTGTGTCTGTGTGAGTGAGTGTGTGTGTGTCTGTGTGAGTGAGTGAGTGTGTGTCTGTGTGTGTATGTGTGTGTGTGTGTGTGAGTGAGTGTGTGTCTGTGTGTGTATGTGTGTATGTGTGTGTGTGAGTGAGTGTGTGTCTGTGTGTGTATGTGTGTGTGTGAGTGAGTGAGTGAGTGTGTGTCTGTGTGTGTATGTGTGTGTGTGTGAGTGAGTGTGTGTCTGTGTGTGTATGTGTGTATGTGTGTGTGTGAGTGAGTGAGTGTGTGTCTGTGTGTGTATGTGTGTATGTGTGTGTGTGAGTGAGTGAGTGAGTGTGTGTCTGTGTGTGTATGTGTGTGTGTGTGTGTGAGTGAGTGTGTGTCTGTGTGTGTCTGTGTGTGTATGTGTGTATGTGTGTGTGTGAGTAGGTGAGTGTGTGTCTGTGTGTGTATGTGTGTGTGTGTGTGTGAGTGAGTGTGTGTCTGTGTGTGTCTGTGTGTGTATGTGTGTATGTGTGTGTGTGTGAGTGAGTGTGTGTGTGTGAGTGAGTGAGTGTGTGTGGGTGTGAGAGAGAGTAACTTTTGAATAACACAAATAACATTGAAACAATTACAAAAGAAACTCATTCATAACTGACAAGTTTTAATTGTTCCATTATAATCTTTCCAATGAATCATCAAAATCTTTCTCATGAAATTTATTAGAATTTTCCTCCCTCAGATTTCAGATGGACTGCAGAACGAACTGAGAACACTGATTCACAGTTTATAGATCCAAACACCATCAGAATGAACGAATGAACGAATGAATGAATGAATGGATGGATATATGGATGGATGTCGCTTCACATTCACACGTTTTACAGGCACTACAAACTCTGACAGTTTAATGTTCGTCACGGAGAGAATCAGGCACTATTTAATCTCAATCTGTTCAGGTTTCATCATTTATTTCTCTGTTATTGAATTAAACCATCATGTCATCATTCACATGAGCCGCCGTTAATTGCGCAACTAAAGGAATCTGCTCTGTCAAACACCTCCGTTAACATGCTGGGTGTTGTCACGGACGTCACACATGCTGCTTTCAGTTACAATATTGTGCATGAATCTGAAACATGCGAGACTTCACATATTCTGTGTTAAAGTATATTATTACACACAGGCCGCTTATCTCTGTCCTGATGAACTCCAGACCCGTCCTCGCGCTCAACCCTCCCTGTAAAAGTGCAAACAGAGCGACGCCCCGATGATCAGCTCTGCTCACGCCGCGCCGGCTGAGCCTCGGCCCAGACTGTCTGCAAATTAGAGAAATTAGCCCAGTGAAAGAGAGGCACACTTACGCCACGCGGCCCACATGCGTCTCCAGCAGAGCCATATGGCAGCCAATTTACTGACCGTTTCACTTCACGGGTGAGACGAGTGAGACGGGCTCTGAGAGATTAATCTTGGCAAAAACATTCAGGCCTAAATTTAAGATTTACATGTTGGAATTATATATACATTTGGTTAGCCTTTATTTCGATGGTCCACTTTAGACATTCTACTAACTATGAGTAACTTTGCAACTACATGTCAGCTAACTCTCATTAGAGTATCAGTAAACTGTTATGATTTGTGTAATCACAGAAGAGCATATTTTGATGATTATGCCAGTTAATGTCAGCAGTTTTACATTTCATGGGCAGAAGTTCGCTGTCAATCCAAGTTCCATATTAGGTGTTGAAACACGAGGAAGAGAATTTCCACAAACGTTCCAAACATGAAGTGATTGTTTCATTTTTCTGAAGTGAGAATTCATAACATTCCATAACAAACGGTGTCAATTAATCACAACTGAAGCATTTCCTGTGTGTGTGAATGGACTATAATTTCATTATTGAATTTGTTTAGCTAATTATTTATTTATTTATTCAGAATTACAGTGGGGATCAAAAGTCTGAGGCCACTAATGAAATGCTTTATTTTGCTTTATTTATTTTAAATGACAGTTTGAGTCAAAACACAGATGAACATGATTTGAGTTGATCCAAAGAGCTTAATTTTGTTGTTTTGTTTTTTTAAATAAATTGCATTTTTTTTACTCAGTTTTTTTTTTTCCAGAACAAAAATGAAAAATGACTGAAGATAGTCTTGTTTCCTGAAAAACCATCAAGGTTTTTGCTTAAAACAAGAAAAAAAAATCTGCTAATGGGGTCAAAAAAAAAATAAAATAAAAAATATATATATATATATATATATATATATATCAGATATATTACTATCGATATATATATGTGTGTGTGTGTATATATATATATATATATATATATATATACTATCAATATATATGTGTGTATATATATATATAATATAATTAAAAAATAATATTTATATATACATTTTTCTATATAAATAAATTATTTATACACAAAAAGTAAGAAAATTATATATAAAATTATATAAAAATTATTTATATATATAAATAAATAATTTATATTAAATATAAATTAAAATTATATATTATATATGTTATAATTATAATATAATTATTAATATTATAAAATTAAATATAATTAACAAATATAAATAATAATAAATTTTATATATATATTAAATTTTATATATATATATATATATATATATATATATAAATAAGAAATTATCTATATATAAAACATATAAACAATTATATATATGTGACCCTGGAACACAAAACCAGTCATAAGGGTCATTTTTTTTTAAATTGAGATCTATACATCATCTGAAAGCTGAATAAATAATCTTTCCATTGATGTATGGGATATGACAATATTTGGTCGAGATACAACTATTTGAATATCTGGAATCTGAGGGTGCAAAAAAAATCTAAATATTGAGAAAATCGCCCTTAAAGTTGTCCAAATGAAGTCCTTAGCAATGCATATCCACTCACAAAAATACATGTAGGAAATTTACAAAATATCTTCATGGAACATGATCTTTATTTAATATCCTAATGATTTTTGGCATAAAAGAAAAATTGATAGTTTTGACCCATACAATATATTGTTGGCTATTGCTACAAATATACCCGTGTGACTTATGACTGATTGGTTTTGTGCTCCAGGGTCACATATATATATATATATATATACATATATATATATATATATACACATATACATATAAGATTCACTCTTGGGCTGTAACTCTTCATGCTGTTTGATTTCCCTTTTCTTTCAGACCGTGGCTGACTGATGCTCAGTACTGAATGTTCCAGGTCAGAAGTGATGAGTTTAGGTCTCTGTGTCGTGTGATGAAACCCTTCAGACAGGTGTCTGAGACGCTCTTCAGTTTGACCTGCTTTGTTTCTGTCTCTGGCTCTTCCACTGCTGGCCTCAACAGAGTATCACACACCAGGCCAGGTCTGGATCTAGGTCACAGAGGTGTGTGTGTGTGTGTGTGTGTGTGTGTGGAGGGAGGGGGTCTAATTGGGTTGGGACCAGATTGCTCATTAAGAGCCCATCCAAGCAAAAGTCCACTGGTGTGTTTTCAGTGATCCAACCATCTGTTTTTTTTTACTCAGTTGTTCAACTCCATTCAGATTGTCTACGAACATCCTTTGTTTTCTGGAGGTGTTGATGTGTACGTTTGGGGCTGAAACGCTTCCAGTGTCCCGATTGGATCACCTTCAACTAATCCCGACAGTCACATGATTAAAGCCAGATGCTGATTGGTTAGTCTTTGCTACTCAAAAGTCTGGCACAGCTGAGCGTGGACAGTTTGAGTAACAGTAGCCCACGAGTCCGAGATACAGAGGGATCTGCTGTTTGAAGATTGTTTGGACTTTATGGAAACTGGAGAGAAATCAAAGAAGATGACAGAGTGACGGCGCAGCGGGAGAGCAGCGATGACTGACCAAAGAGATCGAGCATGCAACAGCTGAACCAATGTGAAGTGAGGCCACAATATTATTATTTTTATTTTGTTATTATTGATAGAAGGCATACTGTGATCTTCAGGTCTGGTTTTGGACGGAGGATGTATTGAGATGCAACTGGATAAAGTTAAAGCTTTTGTGAATGTCTCCAGCTCATTAACATCTATTTATTTATTTGACTGGTCAAAACATTTGCATGTGAAATTATAGTTTATAGTGTACTTGAATACTGAAAAATCATGACAATGAAGTGAGTTTGTGCTTGAAACAAGAACAAATACCTGTCAGTGGAGTCAGAAAAATCATCTTTAATAAAGTTTATTTTTCTGACAGATATTTGCTCCTGTTTTAAATACAAACTCACTTCATTTTTAGTCTACTTCTGGCCTAATAACAGTGCTAAATGTGGTCTAATTGACAAATTTATTGTGACTTTCATCTTTCAAGAATACAGTGCTTTTCTTGTAAATCTCAGAGCTGGCATCATCATGTCTCACTGACTGACAGTCAACCAACTGTTTTATGTAATTGATCACTACTTCTGAAGAAGTGCACATTTATGTTTCATTATCATATGGTTCACAGTATAAGGGTATGTTTATTATGTATTTCAACACGCAAGTGTATTATGTTATGCAAGGCATGTATTGCCTCGAAGGGAAATGTGTATGCTAAAGACATATTTTGGTTTTTCTTTAGAACTTCGACTAACCAATAAAGCAAAAAGGAGAACCAAAGCAACACGAACCAAAGCAGAAAAACACTCAAGCAAGACATCGACTGAAAAGCGAAGCAGTGAAAATGAAGTTGGAGGCATCTCTGGAAGACATGAGCGAGTGGAGGGAGGTGGACTTCGCGCTGAACTGCACCTACATCGTCCACGACCAGGCGTCCGAACCCAGCTTCAGCCTGCCGAAGGCCATGACCTCCATCCCACGCAATCTCACCTTCCAGTATAGCGCCGACAACCAGGTACGATCATCCGTGGCTCGAGGCTATGCTCACTGCATTCCCAATTCCTTTATTTCAACAGACTTGTTATCTAAAGAAGCTTGTGCAACAGCGCTTTGACTTCAGGCGGTATCCTGCAGCAGATACTAACAGAAAGAACAAAGCTGAGCTCATGTTTTCCCAGCAAACTCAGAACAAATGTTCTTCCAGTAATGTTACTACTGGGTTACAACCGCTGGGTTAAAAAAACCCCCATTCATTGGGTTAAAACAACCCAGTCGCTGGGTTTGTCCAATTTCAACCCAACTTGGGTTGTTTTTAACCCAGCATTTTTAGTGTATCATTTTGAAAAGAAATAAAACTTGGTAGCATCATGATATTTCATATGGTATTTTGTTGTAAGCTTATTAGTGAGTCTCAATACTTCAAGTTCACCTCTATCTGAATCATTAAGAAGTTTAAAAATACAGTTCCATGAAATGAGATTGCTCCATTTAAAGTATCGGGTGACGGAAACGGATCATTTGACACTGTGGTTCAGTAGGTCAGTGTGACGATGACAGAGAAGCTGTCAGCCAACAGTCTGATCACAGCTCTCTCTCTCTCTCTGTCTGCTCTTTGTGTTTTTGTTTGTGTGAGTTTCTGGAGTATTTGGTTCTGATTGGTCAATCAAGATGTTTTGCAGTTAAAAATGTTTGCATAAAGACCCCACTATACAGTGAACAGGTCATTATCACAATAAACCGCTCCACCTGATGACCTTATTGAGGTTATTTTGGGTTGATAACCATTATATCTTACTTAGTAACTTTAAACGGCAGCTCATTGAGCAAATATTTTGTATTAAAATAAAATTGCTGCAGTTGCTGTCAATGCAAATTAACAATGGATACGTTATGAAAAATCTCCATTTTATATTTGTTTAATCTTCTTTATCTCTTGTTTACACACACTTGACTGTCATTCTTCAGCCCTTTGCTGTGGTTTCTTTTGCGTCTGCTTCATGCACTTCTTCGTTGTTCCGTTTGTCTTTTGCATGATCCAATTTCCCTCCTTCGCAGGTGAAAGTCAGTTCCTCTTTCTAAAGCCCTCTGCTCTTTTTATGCTCTGTCACGCTGGAGGTGTGAAATTGTGGTCATGAGCTCACATATGCTCACGGGTCCATCTCTACAGAATGTGCAAAGATAGAAAAAGGCGACAAAATGTGTGAAAAATGTCCGGCTTGTGTTAAGACCTCAAGATCACCTAGAAATTACAATTCTGTCTTACAGTTCTTTCTCTTCCCTTTTCACACACTCTTTTATCTCTCATGTTTATATTCTCACTCTCATCTTTTCTCACATATCGCCCCTTTTTTTCACGCATGGAGATAAAAACAACCATATCCTTGAATACAACAAATTTCCTGTCACGATAGACTGAGGCACGTTTAGATCTGCATTAGAGAGCTGTTAAGAACAGCAGATCTCTCAGGCCCCTCAGCTGAAGTTTACGAATACTTTGAGAGGCGTCGCACACTTCCCATTTTTGACTGTTCCTCTGGTCTGGGCTGATTCTGTGAAAAGCATTACTATTATGTTGTCACTGACAGAAAAAAACCCACGTTCAGTGAGTGTGTCAGTTCCCGGAGGGCCGACAACACATTTGTGTTGGAAGGAAAAATGAAAGATTTTAGGGATGTTGGAAAGCCAGTCTCACGGTGACTAGACTGCCAGTCATTTGCTGTAGGGGTTCTGTGATGCACAGGCACACATTCCAAAGTTTCTGTATTTGTGAAAGTCTGCATATCGATGCTTTAACGTGTTAACAGAAAACTCTAACAGAAACTCTAAAAAATGCTGGGTTAAAAACAACCCAAGTTGGGCCGAAAATGGACAAACTCAGTGACTGGGTTAAATGTTTGCCCAACCTGCTGGGCAGTTTTATTTTAGCAAGAAATACAATAGTTGAGTTTAAGCAGGTTGGTCAAACATTTAACCCAGCCGCTGGGTTAAAACAACCCAATCGCTGTGTTTGTCCATTTTCAACCCAACTTGTTATTCTCTATATCTGTTTCTGAACTCCCTGAAACGCCTCCATCTTGAGTTTTCTTCACAATATTCCTCATTTAAATAATTCATACGCAGAATAAAGGGGCGGGGCCTGGTTGAGTTAGTAAACTGGCGGTTATGGTAAGGGGCGGGACATTTCCCAAACACCAATCACAACACACTGCTCCAGCCGACCAATCAGAGCACATTGTGCTTTTCAGAAGGAGGGGCTTCATAGAGACAGGAACTAAACAGAGCGTTACTGACAGACTGGGAAGAGAGGAGCTGAACAATGGAGAATATGAGGAAAATAATCAACCTGTTCTAGTAGAGCCCAAAAACAACATCAAGACTTTATGTTAACTGGCAACAGGCACAAACGTACACAATCATGCATGAAGCATGTGTATAAGCGATGCTCCCTGACCCTTCGCTCGAGAAGCGTGCCTAACTAAGGGGGGCACGTGGCAGATGGGGTGATATGTGACAGGACTCAAATGCGCAAACACTTATAGAATCTCAGCCAAAGGAAGTAGGTTAAGCTTGACTGATTAACTTTCGTTTGGACCGAAGATCCTCGGACAGCTGGGGGTGTTTGGATGGAGGGTTGAGCGCGTTGGGTTGGCGTGGTGCCGTTGGCCTTCACCCCCTCCTCGTGCTCCCTAAACCCTCTCTGAGCGGTTAATCACTAAAGACCAACCAATTAGTCACGCAACGCTAACGACGCACAATTCCACTGTCACCGCAGCTCTCGTCTGCAGCCAGTGACGTCTCTCCGATTTCTTAGAATCCACACTCTAAAAAGTGCTGGGTTGAAAATGGACAAACCCAGCGATTAAGTTGTTTTGACCCAGCAGTTGGGTTAAATGTTTGCCCAACATGCTGGGCAGTTTTATTTAACCCAAATATTGTTTAAAAATTACTATATGTCTGGCTTAAAATGAACACAAAATAGGTTGGAAATTAAAAATCAGACACATAATTACTAGAGGCAACAATAATAATCAAAAGGTGAACATTTATTAATAAGCATATTAATAAATGTTAATTTCCAACATACTTTGGGTTCGTTTTAAGCAAGAAATACAGTAATTTTTAAACACTAGTTGAGTTAAATAAAACTACCCAGCATGTTAGGCAAACATTTAACCCAGCCACTGGGTTAAAACAACCCAATCACTGGGTTTGTCCATTTTCAACCCAACTTGGGTTGTTTTTAACCCAACATTTTTTAGAATGTATCATTTCTTTACGTTTGCATTAAGTATTGTGGACTTTAAGTGGACTTTCAACCATTCACTGCAAAATGTCCTTGTTTTCCAGTACTAAACATTCTTAAATCAAGATGCATTTACTGGGAAAACTAGACAAAAACACTAAGTAAGTGTATAAACGTACTAGTCAGGAGTTGTTTGGGGCCGCTGACCCCCACGCCACAGTGTGACCTATATACAGGCCTAGTTTCTGCTTTCTACAGAGCATTGAGAGTGGACCACCTGCTCCATTTTGTCTTCTATTTCTTTTAAGGACATAATTGTTTGTCAATACCACCCAACTTTTGCCAGCAGGGTCATCGGGGCCAAGCTTATTGAGGACAGCTGTGTGTTTCTAGGTCAGGGTCCAAGTAGAGCAGGGAAAGTATAAGTCTGTTTATGCACTTAACTCATTACCTTAGGTCGCCTATGACGCCTTCCGCAGGTCATCTCCAACCAAACACACAAGGCTGAACTTGTGCAATGCAGTTCCTGTTTAATCATTATTAATCATTTATTTCAATCGTTCCTAATTTGGCCATCTTTCACTCGCTCTTGCAGGTGACTGGTGTTTTCAGCAAAGAGTACATACCTCAGGGTACGAGATTCGGACCTCTTCAAGGGGTCGTCTACACCAAAGAAAACGTGCCCTTTCAGACCAACAGAAAGTACTTTTGGAGGGTAAGTGATCTAATCTTTCAGGGACACCCATTCTACTGAGTGAAGAGCTGCCAAACCGGTCATGACTTTCCAGAGAATTTTAGCAGAAAGGAGCCGGAAGCTTATTCATTCATGCTCAAATACATCCAAATATGCATTGGCTTCTTCAGCGCGATTGTCTTTGTCTTTTAAAACACACCTAGATTCACATGTGCACTAAAACAGGAGTTATTCTTATTAGGCTTACTTGGAAAACACAGAGGAAGCTCTCAGAGCTCTTGTTTGTTGTAGATTCCTGCCTTGTTCTCACACAATGGTTTACTCAGCAGAAGTTACCAAGTATGCCTATTTTGAAACCATCTGACAAAAACGCAAAGGATACGCAAGTCTTTGGTTTGTGGCCAGGTTTTAGAGAAGTCGGGATTCCTGCGCAGACAGAGACGCACGCACGCACACAATCACTTTCTTTTTACTCCTTTGCATCTAAGTGAACTTCAGTCTCTTTATCTCCCTGCCAAGGTCACTAGATTTATGTATGTGGTTGTGTGTATATGCATGGTGCACGTAGGTGTGTTTGAACGTGTGTGTGTGTGTGCGCATTCGCATGTCTCGCTCTGGGTTTTCCTAATCTGAGCTGTCCTTTCCTTTCTCCGTTTCCTATAAATCCATTCTGACTTCCTGTTGCCTTACAGCATTGAAATGACGTAGCATGTCACGTGACCGAAGGCAGGTGGACGGATGTGTCTGTGTGGGTGAAAGTGTGTTTGTGTTTATGAGTCTTCAAGGGTGTAACTGGTTAAAAAGGAGTGTCTGTGATAGGGGAGCTGACATGTCCTGGCACGTCTACACAGTGAATTCCCCTGCACACAAATGAGAATGAAAGTAGGAGGAGACAGGGGCGGAGACTGTGCGTGTGACTGGCAGCATGTGTGGATGGTTTTGACGCCCAGCACTTTATAAAAAGCCTGACATCATTGACACACACACACAAAGTTAGTCACACGTCTTCTGCGGGACAAGCCACACACACACACTTCACAGGTTAGGAGACACAGAGGAGTTGATATAAACAGCTGTTTGACGAGCGTTCTGTTCATGGCAGAGGTGAAGATTCTGATTTACAGGTTTTAAAGCTGAATTTGATACTGTTTTTAATGTAATGTTTAATTGTGATGATGCTGACACCTGCAGACTGGACCAAAGCGTTAACGTGTTTTCTTCTCTCTCCGTCCAGATCTACAGTGGTGGCCACCTACACCACTTCATCGATGGCTACGATGTCCAGCGCAGCAACTGGATGCGGTACGTCAACCCCGCGCACTCGCTGGCCGAACAGAACCTGGTGGCCTGTCAAAACGGCCAGGAGATCTTCTTCTACACCATTCGGCCCGTGGAGCCCAAGCAGGAGCTGCTGGTGTGGTATAGTCCGGAGTTTTCCCAGCGACTGTGCGGCCAGCAGGAGCAACCAGACCGCCTGAAGCCAAGTGAGTCATGGGCTCCGGGATTATCCCACGTTATTTGGCATTGGGGAGGGAAAAACTGCATGAAGTGTTGGCTTTTATGTACATAGTTTAGTTTTTCCTCTTATATCTTTGTTGCGTTCTCTCTTGCTTTCTTGATGGACTATTAGTCACTTCAGCTGCCTTTGTATTTCTGTCTTTCCTCTGTCTGGGAATCAGGTGACTCCTTTAAAAAAAATTTTTTTGTAAATTTTACAAATAATTGCAAGGAATCAGTCATTAAGCGAAACGTGATATTTTCAAATGGTATTTTATTTTAAAACGTACTCTAATAATCTTTATTGACAACCTCGAGAATCATTTTTACAGTTTAAGCGTTCAGTAATTAACGGTCACCCTCAGTTCTTCTGTGTACACTAATTATGTTTATATCCAAAATATATAAGGGAGGATGTTTGACACTTTTCTTCATTATGTGGCTGTGTCATGTATGTATAATATATATATATATATATATATATACCTTAACCTTATGGGTGTATATATAAGATTAAGGTATATATATATTATATATAGTATATATATATATACTGTTTCATTGTTCATTTTATATATATATATATATATATATATATATACACAAAGTATGTATGTATATATATATATATATATATATATATATATACATATATATGTATGTATGTATATATATATACATATATACATACAGTATATATACATACTTTATATATATATATATATATATATATATATATAATGAACAATGAAACAGTGATTCATTTGACACTCTAGATGTGATAAGCATTGAGAGTGACTGTAAATTAACCTGTTTGTATATGAACGTGTGAGGTCCGTGAGTGCGTGCGTAAGCGTGTGTAAGTTTATGACAAAACGGTGGACTGCCTGGATTTTTCTAAGTAGATGTCATGTGATAGTGCCTATATCACATTGATTCAATCTCACACCGACACTGCTATTTCCTGTCTTATTCACTCCTCGGAATGTGTAAGTCTGTTTTTGTGCATTTCGTACGTGCGTTTATGTCTGCTATTGTTGAGGACGATTACCTGAGTCATGCCGACACATCTCTAGTGATGCTTTTACTGAACAATTACACCTAATTGTTAAATATCCTTCTTTAGGAAGACAGTCACTGTGAAGACTTTCTTAGAGCCTCTTCTTTTTAATTTGTATCATTCAGTCCACTTTAAAAAGCTCTGCTTCCTGTGTGAGGTTCAAAGAAATCTGTATATTCAGTTTTAAAAAGCGTTATGTTACATAGAAGTCTTTTTGCTGGACGTTGGTATGTTAATTTCTTAGAACACGGTAAATATCTGCTGCTTCCGTTCATCTGCATTCCTCCATGGTTTAGATCTTAGAATTTGAAGACATTTATTAAAGTTTGAATTTGTGTCAAATATCCATTTTCACTTTCCCCACGGTAGTTAGGAAATGCCTAGACGATGCCTGTAAATGTTGCAAAAGATTGGTTTACATCAGGTTTGAGGAACCGAGTTTTGACCACAAGGGTTATAATGTGTTTGTGTAATCTTCCCACTGCTGTGTGACACAGTTGAGCCTTGTACTACTCTCCATGATTTAGCAGGTTTTGTCTGAGTCACCGCAAAGGTTACTGAAAGAAGCTAGCTCTTGTGGCTTTCTTTTTACAATCTCTAGAGTGAAAGGACAGTAATAATCTGACCTTATCTCGATTCCCTGTATAACAGTAAGTAACAGTTAGTGCTGAAGTGGCGTAGTAGGATTTTTCCCATGGTTGAGGACATCTGCTGTTATGGTGAGTCAGAGTAGTTTCTGAGTGAGAAGTATCGCCGTCACACGAGGCTCCTTTCTTCCGATACATACATATACCCCTCCACCTCACAAACATACACACACCCACACTGCAAACACCCACACGGTTGTAATCTAGGTGCTGCGTGAAAGCAGTACTATCTCTTTGTCAAACAGAAACCAGTCAGATATCTTCTGCCTGTCAGCTTTAAACTGAAAGAGCTGCCATTTACCATAAGTGAGCGTTTGAGGAGGAAGGTTATGAGTAGGTGTACGACATACAGGCATACAGGCGTGTTCGATGGGTGACCGACGTCGCCCTGTGAAGACTTTGACCTGCTTGGTCAATCTCAGCGATGGAATAAGTTTCGAACGTGAAATATGTTGCAAGTTTCGATGCCCCGCCAACCAGGGCTTGATGTTAACACCCGCCAAATGTGGGTGTATTTCAGCAGTGGTGTGTAACTCAGTCGCTCCTACTAGCCACTTTGGCAGGTTGAATTTAATATATACATCTTTCAGTTGTAGTCTTTTAAAAAGGCATCTGAAATAAAAAACTATGTGCAATGTAGTGTTGTCAAAAATATAAATTTTTCGATACATATCGATACTGAAACATCTGAAACGCTTCAAATACTGCGCTTTCTAGCTCTCTCAGCAAGTCGACACACAAATCCTCCTCCGTTCATTTGCTCCGGATGATATTGTTGGCGTTACAGGGCTTGAATTTCGGCGTGGGATTGCGCATATCGCGCATACTTTTACTCATTCCCGCAGATTTTGTGCTCACACCCAAAGCGCACGCATAAAGCCGCCTCTCAGTACTAAATTGAGTTCTTTTTTTGCTGCTTATTGCGCTTAAACAGTCAAATACACACAAAATAATGTCAAAATGCCGGTCTTGGAGAGTATTCATGTAAACGCAGTCAATTATGTCTTAAGTGAAAGAAAACGCATATGCAACAGTATATTGGATCCGTGCGTCAGGTCTTAAAGTGACAGCAGCCTAATAAACCTGCTGCCAAATTATGAGATAATATCAAAAATATCTATATGAAAATGCTGAGTGACTAATAACTTTGGAAAACCACTAGCCACAGTGGCTGCTGAGCAAAAACGTTAATGTCAAGCCCTGCCCCAACTGACTATAAGTAACTTTGCAACTTATTCTACTAACCCTAACCTAACTGTCTACTGATACTCTAATGAATGCTAGTTGACATGTAGTAGAAAGTCTAAGGAAAGTCTAACCCAGGTTTCATACTTGGGTTTCTCGCCTCTGCTGTCTGTCAGCCTTCACACCTCACTTTGCACTGTCTAACCTTTTTTTCCTCTCTTTCTACAGAGTACATGCCTGATATGGAGTATCAGAAACAGCCCCTACCTCAGTACGTCTACTACCCTAAACAGGCCCCGAGCCCACACAAACTTCAAAGTGAGGGAGAGGAAGACGAGGTGGACGAAAAGATCGACGTAGAGGTTATTGAGAGGGACACGCCACCTGACACACCGGACGAACAGGTCATGGATTTCAGCAAGAAAGCTGTTCCACCAGAGCCTGTGCATTCTCCACATCCCAACCAGAAGGAGATGAACATGAGCGCTCACCCATATCCCACCCTGTCCCCGCCGCAAGACCTTCCTCTCCACCTACACGGCCTCTATGGTCATCGAGAGGGTTTGATCTCATACCCTTCACTGCCCTCACCTAGACCCCTGCAAGCTCCATATCCGGTTTTACCACAGTACAACCCTCATTACTCACGTCTTCTCTTGCCCCCATACTCCCCGCCCTTTCCTTCCATGTTGCCCTCAAAAGGGGGTCTCCGGTACAGCGGATTCCTGGGTAGTGATGGCTTGCCATATCCTTCCATTCCCCAACCCGGTCTGTTACCAATGACAATGCCCTATCCCACCCCACTTCATGGAGGTCTGAAGGAAAGAATCCCAAATACTCCACCCCGAGGAGCTCCCGCAACACCCGAACTCTCCCCTCCGCCAATGCACTCCCCTCAGCGGAAATGCGAAGAGGCCATGAACCTCAGCCTGGCTTCACCCAAGAGCACGCCGCCTCCGTCCTCGTCTTCTCCACCAAACCCTGGGTACAAGTCCCTCCCGTACCCACTCAAGAAACAGAACGGCAAAATCAAGTATGAATGCAACGTCTGCCTCAAAACCTTCGGTCAACTGTCCAATCTCAAAGTGAGTAGGCTGCACTTGATTTTGAGTCTTGTTTTGGTGTGATTTGGTTGAGACTAAAGGGTCTATGTTCACTTTAAAGGTGCACTTGAGGGTCCACAGTGGGGAGAGACCATTCCAGTGCAACTTGTGCAAAAAGAGCTTCACCCAGCTGGCCCACTTACAGAAACATCACCTGGTCCACACAGGAGAGAAACCACACGAATGCCAGGTGAGTTTATGTACTGTGACTCAAGAGACTCAAGATAAAGGGCATCAGATGACAGTTATATCCCATTAACGTGATGATGACGCACACCCACAACAATTTTACCTTGTCACTCCTGTTTCCTGCTTTGTTGTACAGTAACTAGAGAGGGCGTGACAGTGGCGTCAGCCTGCGCTAGTCATTCATCTTGACCACTGAAAATAAATACGGTCCTTTAGTGAAAAAACTTGTCTGGCTTGCTGTCTACATACCAAAGCAACAACGAGGCAATTATGTAAGGTTGTCTTATTTTTGAATTCTCTTTTGAATGTCCATAGGTGTGCCACAAACGCTTTAGCAGCACCAGCAACCTGAAAACCCACTTGCGTCTACACTCTGGAGAAAAGCCGTATCAGTGTAAGCTGTGTGGGGTGAAGTTCACCCAATACATCCACCTCAAACTCCACCGTCGGCTGCACAGCTCCTGCGACCGGCCCCACACCTGCCAAACCTGCACCCGTGGCTTCATCCACCGTTTCTCCCTGCACCTCCATCAGCGCGCCGGCTGCTGCCCTGCCGCCCGTCCTGAAATCCCAGAGCTGAGGCGTGCCGCCGAGCTGGTGGAGCGATTCGACGCCAGCCACGAGGCCGAGGCTCTGCCCGAGAGCGCCGGAGAAGCTCAGGTGGACGCTGCCTTGGAGAAATGGTTGGCTAGAAGTTTGGAGAGCGGTGAGGGGAAGGAGGACGCCGGATTCCTCAAGGCTTTTACCGCAGTACCTCACGGGGTAACCGCCATGGGTCATCACCAGGAGAGAGCCAGCGTTGTCCACTTCAACCACCGGCCCTCGATTAAGACTGAGGAGGAGTAGATGAGGGATGACATATATAACCCAAATAAATGCTATCTATGCACAGGGCATTCCCTAGTTGACACCAAAAATCCTCTCAGAGAGAAGATGCGTAAACCAAGCCAATGAGAGCCACACCAAACAAATAGTGTTTCCAAAGACTTGAGGAATGTGTCAAGTGATTGCACTTCTGACCTGTTATAGAATGAAGATGTGATTTATAATGTCCATCTGGTTTTCAAACCGATGTGAAAGTCTGTTTGTGTGAGTTTGTCTTAACTTATTATTGTTGAGTTTTTCTTTTTTGAGCACTGTATCAAATGTTTTATATGTGTACTTCTGTTTTTTTTTTTATCTTCTTTAGTTTTAATTGGGATTCTCAGGAATTATGTGTCAATCCCACTATGGACACTATATGTTACAGTCCCAAATAGGCTGGATTTTCTCATCCATTCCAATTGTGGTTTGGGTGTGAATGTGTACAAATGGATTTGTTAAATAATTTTGGATGTGATCCTTTATGAAAAGTTGTAAATATGTGTCTTTTCAAAGGGATCGTTCGCTGTAGCTTTTTATAGCAGTTTTCTTTGCAACAAACAAATCTTGAACCCCTTTGACATTGGAAAGAAAACATGCCTCACTTTTTATTTAATATTTGAAATATTCTTTGTTTTCTTAGTCTTATGTTACTGGGTTGTGTCTACCAATGTTTACTGTTGTCTCTTTAATCCAAACAAGTATTGTTAGCACTATGAAACTGATCAGATCGATGTAGCTGAAACTGAATTTGCCAATCATGAAGATTGCAATACTTCTTTTTATATAGACTACAGACACAACAGTACCTCATACTAAAAAGTTAGCTTCATATGTTATGCTCTTTTAATTTATTTGATGTCAGCACTGGAAAAAGCAGGAACTAGATCCAAGTGCAGGATATTTGATCGTTAGCTACAACAGGGTTTAGAAACGAGACTTTTTGTACAGTTCTTTTGTTATCCTAGTTTATTTTTGACTCAGTCCAAAAGATGTCGATACTTTATATGTGAAAACCTATTTTTGACAAACTTTTATAATGTAGCGCATTAAACTTTACTTGTCTAAGACCTCGCTCTTTCTGTCTTATCATGGTGTTGATTGCCTTACTCCATCAACAGAATAGAGTTTTCACACCCACACACTCATACTACACCCATCAGGCTCATTCGTTTGAAAGTCCCACACAAAATGTTGGTCTCTGTGGTCGTATTTCTAGAAAGTAGAGGAACTGAAATTGTTGCTCATCAGCCAGGACTGATCAAAAATGCCCACCGTCACATGCAGAGCTGTTTTTCATTTTGACATGAAAAAGAAATCATAAAAACACCCTTAACCTTTACCTACCGATACTTTACAGTGGGATTTACAGTAAAATAGATATAACTCCTCCCAGCGATTAGATATAAAAGATGATAACAAGAAGTATATCATATTTTATTAATGACGAGACTTTCTGAAATACCTGTTCACTTCGACAAACCACCCGTAACCCGCTGGTGCTCCTCAGTTAAGGGTCAAAAGTGGCCGAACACCTCAAATGTAACTTTATCAGTAAAAGCAATGTAATATATTTTTGTTCAATAATATTTTTTATTTAATATTTTGCATTTTGAGGGAAATTTATGGTTCAAAGTAATATTTATGCAGTAATTATGATCCATTTGTTTCCTCAATTTTTACAATACAATACAATTAATTAATGCATTTTTTTATTTTTTTTATTTCTCAGTTAACCCCTTCATTCCTGTTTGCTTTTTTCTGCATTGTGGACAATTTTTCATTGAAATTCGTTGGTTTATTATTATTTTTTATTTTTTATTTCTATGGCAGTCAGTTTTGACCGAGAGGAGTACAAGTGTGACTACTTTTTTTAAATCATTCAACCTTTTCAAATAATATGCATAATTAATTATTATTATTTTTTGGTGTTCACATAGCAAGTGCCACAAAAGTCACCAAGTGTCATACCATACCAACAAAGTAAAAACATAAAGATAAGATAAAAACTAGGGATGCACGATATATTGGCCACCATATCGGTATCGGCCGATATATGTTCATTTTTAATGTTATCGTTATCGGCCCGATAAGAAACTTTGGCCGATATATTAAAGCCAATAAATAATGTATTATTTCCTTCAGCTGAGACACTTCAGATGTGCACTGTCTGAATTGCTTGAAATATGATTGAAATCACTTCAAAAAGGAAAATACAGTTAAGTACAACAATGTACAGCGCAAGTCTGTCATATAAGCTACATAAAATTATAATAAGAACATTATAATCGTGTGCTTGGGACATGGCTTTTAATGGTGAGACTTTTGTTTTTATAATCAGGATCTCAAAAATTATATATAAATTTTGACTTATATCGGTTATCGGCTTTCAAATATAAAGAATTATCGGTTATTGGTATGGGCCAAAATTTTCATATCGATGCATCCCTAATAGAAACACTTTTTTTTTTCAGTCAAAAGTGAGCAAAGAGCACCAGAGAGTTAAAAGTCCTATCTATATAATGTAAAAGCGATATCGTAGTTCTACTAATTGTGAAACTGGAGGCCAATATGAAGAAAAGCATTGATTTGAGTAACGTATCTGGCAGTTTATAGTCACCATTCCCGCCTGTGCTTTCACTGAACCGCTCTTCTAGTCTCTGTGAGCAGGTAAAACTGTGGTACGATCAACAGAAATGTCAGTAACGGAAGACAAGGCAGTTACAGTAAGAAATGCCTCACGTCTTCTCTGTCCTCTCTGAGTACAACACTTATCTGTTTCCTTTTGTCAAAGCCTCCCCTCTTCTCCCCTGGCGCACACATGAAGGGAGAGCCCCGCGCCACACACACACCTCAGACCAGAACAAACACACCTCAGCGTGAGTGTGTGTGTGTGTGAGAGAGAGACACAACAAGTGAAAGAAAGAGCACTTCTGTCATTGACAGCATGTCAAACCACCACTTTGAATACATTTTAGGAGAAGTTGCAAGAGGCCCTTTTATGGCAGAAAGGAGAAAGAAACAGAGAGAAGCATGTGAAAACACACCACAGAGAAAGAGTGGAACTTGACTTGCTGTAAATGACATGTGGAGTGTGTGTGTGTGAGTGTGTGTCTGCGCGCGTCTGTGGGTGTGTGTGGCATGTTCGGAGTACTTGCATTGCCTTCCTGCACAGACTTAAATCTTTAAGCATTCAGTAATTGCTAGTAAGTCGTTCTCCGAAACCCAGAAGCTTTAGTTCCTGTCAACAGCGGCCAGCGCAGCACTGGGGCAAAAGCTGTTCAAATGCGTAAAACACAGTGTTGTTATCTCTGACATTTTACAGAATCAATACAACATACAATTAGTTGATAAGTGCATTGAGTACACTGTAAAAAAAATGACTTTTCTAAGTTGTAAATAAAGACTGTTGGAGTGTTTTACAAGAAAATACTATTGCAGTCTTTCTACTTCAATTCAATGTGTTAAAAATGTGAAAAATGTTTCAAAGTACATCCTGCACCATTTTTTTTTTTTTTTTTCAAATGGAAAATTCCAGGTAAAATTTGGACATGTGATTAATGTCAAGATGGCTTTAATCCAGTGTTATTTATTATAGTTTTATTATTTTGAATTAGCTTTTATTTTTATATTTTTAGTTCATTTTAGTTTAATTTTTATTAGTCATTTAATTTTGTGCTTTTGTCATTTTAAATTTTTTTTGGTGTTTTTTTATTTTTTTATTTTATATATCGCTATTTAGGTCTAATTTATTTTTATTTCAGTTTTAGTTTGTTTTTTATTTCCAGTTAATAATTTTAGTGCCTCACCTTAAACTTATTTCACTTTATTGCCAAAACTTAAAAAAAATTGCTGTAAAAAACAAAACAAATTTACACAGTAAAACACCGTTTTCCATTGAAACAGTAATATACCGTAAAAACAATGCATTCTGGGTAATTTTATTTGTCGTTATAGACTACTTTCTGGAAAATTACAAAAATTACCCAGAATACAATGTTTTACGGTATATTACTGTATATTACAGTATAAAACGGTATTTTATTGTGTAAATTTGTTTAGTTTTTTTTACAGCTATTTTATAGAGTGAAGGCAACATTTCTGATTTTCGTTTAGTTTGTTTTTCCCTTTAAATATGATTAAATCTGCATGCGCTGCTTGCATGTGGAAAGCTTTTAACATTTAACTTTGCCACACCTGTTGCCATCAGGGCAAAACATCACTTAAAAAGCACATCAAAGGTGACACTACAAGCCTTAAGGGATTAGTTCAACCAAAAACTAATGATTCCTTATTATTTAAATACATTCATTTGATTTTTCCCTGTCATTATGTAATTATTAACATAATTAATGGCCTCTTACAGATGGACATGTGTGTAATTTGAATATTACTGAAACGATAACATTCCTGTGTGATTGGCCAAACTGACTGCCTTCAGCTTATCCATTAATCACTCAGAAGTGTTATGTATCTCTGACTACAAGAGAATTGAAAATGCAACCAGCACCGTCTCTTCCAGCGAACCCAAGTCTGGAAAAGCAACATTCAACAATTCAACACATATCATATCTCTGTCTCATCTTACTGTCACTTTATGAGCAACACAGAGGAACATCCACTTTAAACTTACGTAAATGCAAATTTTAGCAAATGCACTGGCAACTAACCATACTTTTACAGTATTTATAATGGAGGTTAATGTTACTTTCTACATATAAAAACTTTTTTTAACATTTCAAGTTGCATCATGATTAACATAACCTAATGCATTAACTAATGGGTCATTGATGAATAAGGTTTTTAAAAGTGTAAAAAAAACATAATGGAGATATAAATAAGTTTTAAGTGTTAACAATGAGATTATGTGGTTTTTATGATCAATTAACACTGTCATTTTTTACAAGATGGACAAAATTGGTCACCAAAAAAGTCATTCAGTTTAACCAAAATTTCGGTTTTACCGAATGACACTTTTGGTTATACCGAATGATGATATTTTCATACAATGCTAACAGGCTGATATCTAGCTAACTAGCAAAAGGACAA
Source organism: Mylopharyngodon piceus (assembly GCA_039654765.1). Taxonomy (NCBI): domain Eukaryota; kingdom Metazoa; phylum Chordata; class Actinopteri; order Cypriniformes; family Xenocyprididae; genus Mylopharyngodon; species Mylopharyngodon piceus. The sequence goes on along the minus strand of CM077448.1, from coordinate 16,965,590 downwards.
TCAAACATTTTATATTTAGTACAAGTTTTTAAAATATTACAACATTTTCCATGTTTTATAGCGGTTGTACCGAATGACCTGATGTTTCGGGACATGCGTATGAGCAAGTGAAAACATGAATTTTTCAAATAGTTAAAAGAGAGAGTTAGTTACTTTGCTTCACGACCATGTGGTCCTTCGCAGGCATCTGAATGATGTCACATCCTGTCACATGATATTTTCTGAACATTCTTTCTTATAACAAATCAACGACTTCTACATATAATTTTAATACCATTTTGCACTATGTTGATATATGATGTTATAAAATCATGCCAAATATATACATTTATTACATTTTAAGATATTTTAATCACAAATGAAATGGCTGTATTGGCCTTTAGATGGTTAAACCGAATGACATTTCAAAATCTTTAAAATACCTTTATATGTCGAAAAATGTAATTAAAACCTTTTGGATTCTTTAAAAGAGATCTAGTTGTACTACCTTACATACTTTGGATGTCATATCTTTAGGGCCCAAGCCACTAAGACACAGGACCCTATTGTTTTTATAAAGATTTTTTTTTTTGTTTTGTTTTTTTCAACCATCTGGGGCTTTTTGGAGGCCTTAATGTGCTCAAAAACTCTTGAAAATTGGCACACACATTGGAATCGGCGGCCATTAGGACGCCACAGAGGCTGGGACCCGGGTGTGGCACAGGGGCTCTACGGCGCCCTCTTAAATAGGGTCCGAAAACTTGGTTCGAATATCAAACACACTTGCATGTATTAGTATGAAACTCGGTACACATATAGACCTCAACGGGCCTAACAACTTCCGTGCCCTAAGTTATACGCCAGCTGAACAGGAAGTCAGCTATTATGGGTTGTTGGGTTTTGTTTGAAAAACGCATACTCTGGAATTTGATATACTCCTCCTAGGAGATTAATCCGATCATCACCAAACTCGGTCAGCATGAAGTCAAGACATTGAGGATGCTAAATTGTGAGCGGATTTTTGATATCTCAAATGGTTTGGCTGTGGCGAAGCAACAAATTTATTCAAGATAAGGGAAACAGGAAGTGTGTTATAACTTCTGCATACATTGATTGGTTTTTATGAAACTTCAGCTGTGTGTTGGTTGTAGGAGGCCGATCACATGGATGTGACTATTGTGAGTCAAAGTTATAGCGCCACCAACCGGCAGCAGGAAGTGTGTCACTTTCAAAACTGATCAGATTACACAGAAGGAAACAAACCCTCAAACTTCAATATTTGCTTAGGATGCTTTTAAGACTCTTAGCATGCTTCAAATTGCATGAAACTCGACACACAGAAATGGGCGGGGAGAAGGGCCTCTATAGCGCCACCTTTTGACAAAAGTGGGGGGGTTAGTTTAACTTGCAGTCACCAAACTCGGTACACATATTGTTCTCATTAAGCCGGGCAACTTTCTAATTTACAGTCATTAGCTCCGACCAACAGGAAATCAGATATTTTGGTTTGAATGTGGATTTTTCACACTCTCTCTCTTTCTCTGTCCTCCCTGGACTCATTTGAAATTGACCTATGACATTCTATGACATGAAATTCATCTAAATTTAAACGATCTCATGGATGTGGCTGTTGTGGTTTGTGATCATATGGGCTCCAACTGCTGCAGTAAATGTAGTGTATTCAAATGACTTTGACATAGTCCTTTTATGTTTAACCATTTTAAATGCCTATTGCCCGCCGTGCACAGTTGCCCTGAAGCCAGCGGGTTGGCAGTGCCACCGGGCTTGGGCCTGTCATCGCTGCTTGCAGCTATATTTGTTTTTTATTATTATTAAGGCCTTTGGACAAAAAAATGACCCGTCAAGTCATTGACACTAATACTTTAATTTAGACAGTAATATTTTAATACACTCTGATCCCTCTCTTTGTGTATTTATATACGGTTATATGCATGTTAGGACACATTCTGACACATCGTCATCCCATTACTACACATCTAAATGTCAAAACATTACTTGCTGTTTTTGAAATGTGTACAACTCCAATGGCCTTTGCCCCCAAAAACCATACAGGTCAGAAACTGGCAGGTCACATTACTGTTGCATGTGTGGGTGAGAAGAGCTTGTTGCCACGAATAAACATGTAAATATTGCATGCAATGAATTGTCAACAGGCAGTTTAATGCTTCAATGCATTTTCACTTTTCCTTCTTCAGCTCTGACTCACAAACACAAGCATGATTAAATGTCACAAGTGAATTCTAAATATGCACAGTAAAAAGCTGATCACACGTTAGATAATGCGCCTCACTTCTAACTAAAACAAGTGAATGGCTGAGAGAAAACCAGAATTGCATTGCAAATGTATCATATTGTCATAGATTAAAAAAAAAAACAAATAAACAAAAACATTCACTAGAAATTGTTTTCACCATGTTTACTTCCAGTTAACTGTGCACTGGATTGACTGCTTAACCTGTTTTGTGTTCGGCAACATTAAAGGGTTGGAATGACTGACAGGTAATCAGCGTAACTGACCGTTTCTACTTTCTTTTTATTTTAGGCAGTACAAGGGTTTGTTTCCTTCTGTGTAATCTGATCAGTTTTGTGACACACTCAAGTGCAAAAACAAAATCATGAGTTTCTGTTGTGAGTCCTGGCGGATTTCAGTTCAGCCTCTCGTATGTTTCTGTTTCATGCAAAACAACAATACAACACTAGCACTTCAGCGAGCCCGAGCGGGAACTTTCACAATCACTTTTTCCTTGCCACAATGTCAAAGAATAAATAAACAACCTGCACGTTTTGGAACAATAAAGTTTTGCTCATTTTCATTTAAATTTTTATCTGTTAACATTTCTTTTAAGTAGGTCCACATGAAAAAATACTATAGTAATTTATAGTAAATACTATTGTGTTTTTGGACCATACTATAGTAAAGTACTTGAATTAATTTGCTGTGGTAATTCTATAGTTGCTGTGGTAATATAACAACTATAGTAATATAAACAAATTACTTTACCCAATACTGTACTAAGTTTTCTACAACTATAGGGTATATAATACTACAATAGACTACAGTTTACTGTAGTAAAAAACTAAAGTATACCTATTACAGTTGATCAGTTCACTATAGTTAATACAACAGTATGCTGTAGCATTCATTAATAGTGTTGTAAATACTATAATATATACAGTATACTACAATTTACTATAGTATGGTTCAAAAACACTATAGTATTTACTATAGTATTTTTTAACTTTTTTGTGTTCAGAATGAACGAAATTTAAATAATAATCAATACATAGCAATCCTTCTTCCAAAGCGTGTTTTGTTTTACTCTGATTCACTATTGTAAGCCTATCATAAGTCTTTATATTTTAGACCTGACGGGATGGTTTTCGCGGGAAATTGCGTATATACGTCACTCGCCTGCGGTTATCTCGTCATATCCGCAATCATGCTGATTCACTGAGATCGCCCCCCAGCGGCGAATCATTGAACAAGTGTCGAGTATTAAGTGTCTAAAGTGTTTATTACCTGATCTCTGATGAGTTTTATGCATTTGTAGAAGTTTTTAAGTATTTGTAGCCTATAATTAAAAGGAATAATAGTTAATAGTCTCTGTTTAGCTGACCCATCCGTAGAACAAACAAAACAAGCCCTGAAAATTGGTAAAATACATATTATACAGACACTTAATATTTTATGGTATTAGATGATTAGTTAATTGCATCAGATAGATTATACTTTCAATAAAACATTTGCAATGGCTTTTTTATGCATGTTTGGCATGGTTTTTTTTGTTGCATTTACACTGTTTTGACCAGCAGGCGTCACCAGCGTGTGGTGTTTCGAACGCTTTGAATCATTAGCTTTGAAACTAGTTTACACAACACCGTTTTCATCTAAAAACGGCACTTTTTATGCGTTTTGGTCGTTCATTTACACGACAGTGGCGTTTTGGGGGCCTGAAAATGCAAACTTTTGAAAACGGGTTTCAAAGTGCAAGTTTTAGAAAAAGATAGCGTTATCATCTCGGTGTAAACAACAAAAACGCGGATCTGTGAATGGAATGCACATGCGTATTACGTCTTTAGAACGCGCATTTGGCGCGAGTGCTGTTAAAGAACGCGTATGTGCGCAGGCGCGTAGAACTGAGGGATTTGAAATGTTGTAAAAGCGACGCGGAGATGATTTTTTTGTTTTTGACTCAACAGGTGAGTGAGGCATTTTATTAAACAGATAAATTGCCATATGTAGCTCTCTAAACAGAGTTCATTGTAAAGCATTATCTTTAGGCCCATTTCATTATGATTGTTGTAGCTGCGCTGGAATTTATTTTCGAGCAAGTACCGTGTCTATTAATGGGTAAAGCTACTGATTATATCTCTTAAACCTGGTAATGAATGTTTTATAAGCAGCAGGATAATCTTTCTTTTTTTTTTTTTTAGAACCATATCAAAGGCTTTATATATAGAAAGAAGTATTATGAATGGGAGGAAAGTGCAACGCGCAATATGGCGGAATAAAGTCATCGCGTCACTGCAGCGGCTGTTAGAAGCTCCGGTTCCTACAGTCAGACGCGCACTTAGGACTGCGCATGCGCATTATCTTGATCCAGCCTGAAAAAATGCAGTTTTTTGTCATGATTCGAACATTTAGAAACAAAACGTATGAGACAGTTGTTGTCAGATTTCATTGGTGATTTCAAATATAAAATTTAATCGAAAGCTTGGCAAACAGCTTTGGAGAATTTGATGTTTCCCCATTCTAAGAGACAGGAGCTGCACTTGCATGCCCGAGAGGCGTTTCAAAGATGGCCGCCAAGTGAAATGACTTGTCTTAAAAGGAGACTCTTGTTAGAGACTGCATGGATATGACTCTCAGATATACACAAACAACTACAAAGATAAACATTTACCCCTCCTACTTTTCCAGAGAAAGAGCTTTACCTTGTAACAAGACTTCCACATAAGAGACATTTCTGCGTATCTGTATTATTGTAAAACAGTTGCCCTTATCATTAGAAATGATTTGGTATGTCAGTGATCTGTGGTGCGACCAGGAAGTTTCAATAACTGGACCATAAAGCAGTAATCATACCTGCATGGCATTTTTTGTTTGATCTTTTCTTTTAAAGGTCTGGACATGCCCTGGTATGTCAAATGGGCAACGTCGTTCTGTTTTTCTCATAACAGATTAGTCATCAACTTGTTCAAATGTTCATACACTCTTTTGCCAGTCAGATTCCCATGACTAACCGCTGCAGCGGTCATGTTTCTAAATCTGCTGTGCCATTTAGTATTTAGAATGGATTTTTAACAGGTCTTGGAGAAAACATGGGCTTTTCTGGCTGAGCATAACAGCAAAATGGGAAGTAAGCCTGTTTTTTTTTTCTCATATGAAGATGACAAGAAAAACAAAAGTAGCTGATTGCCGTGATGACGGTGTCAAATCAGCCACTTCTGATTTCTGTTTCTAGGCGTCAAGAACTTGTTTCTGAAGGTCCTGGATCATCTGATAAGCTTTACCTACTGTACAGGGTTATTATCATCAACTACAACTATTACAAACACTTCTGTTAATCAAAATAAAAAATATAGAAGTCTTAGCTGAAAAACTTAAAATGAGAAATGTTGCCTTGGCAAGAAACTGCAATAAGTTTAAATTGAAGCACTAAAACTATTAACTGGCAATAAACAAACAACTAAAACTAAAACTGAAATAAAAATAAATTAAACCTAAATAGCAATATAAAAAAAAATAAAAAAATAAAAATAATAATAATAATAAAATGACAAAAGCACATAATGAAATGAATAAAAATTAACATGTAAACTAAAAATATAAAAATAAAAGCTAATTAAAAATATTAATAAATCAAAAATAAAAACTAAAACTGAAATAAATTAAACCTAAAAAAAAACTAATAAAATGACAAAAGCACATTTAACATGTGGCCTAAAGTAAAATTAACATGAAAACTAAAAATATAAACATAAAAGCTAATTCAAATTATTAATAAAACTAAAATAGCACTGCTACATATGCTAAAAATGTTTTGTAATAAAACAGAGAGAGTGAGTTTATCAGGCCGTGATCACCACACAGGTAAATTTCCAGCATATCTCAAGATCATGAGAGTGACAGGAGTGGATGATCTGTAGTATATGATCTGTGGAAAATACCACTCATATTTAGACACACAAAGGGTTCATTTCTACTCTTGTACACTTTTCCCCTACAGTACTGATCTAAAATAAACCCATTCAAGATGTGGGGAAATCAAAGCCAAATCAGAGCATATTGAGAGCAACACTCATCAAGTGCAGTAAACGTTCTTCTGTGCTTCAGTATCAGACGGATGGGTCAAATTATCCTGCTGACTAACTACTACAGCATTTACTGGAGTTACACCTGAAACCAGTGACTGAATTCAGTCTGCAACTGCTGAAAAAGCACCACCTCAATTCTGAGTTTGAATATGTATATATGGGTCAATGACGTGATGGGTCTTTTTTTGTCCAAAGGCCTTAATGATAATAAAAAACAAAGATATGACATCCAAAGTATGTAAGGTAGTACAACTAGACCTCTTTTATTGAATCAAAAAAGTTTTTAATTATATTAAAGGTATTTTAAAGATTTTGAAATGTCAAAAGGTCATTCGGTTTAACCGTCCAAAGGCCAATACAGCCATTTCATTTGTGATTAAAATATCTTAAAATGTAATAAAAGTATATATTTTTTATTCTGGCATGATTTTATAACATCATATATCAACATGGTGTTAAAATTATGTGTAGAAGTCGTTGCTTTGTTATGAGAAAGAATGTCTGGAAAAATGAATTTCATTGATGTCATTCGGAGGGACCATTTTAGATCAAGTCATGCGGTCAATATCATGTGACAGGATGTGACATCATTCAGACACCTGCAAAGGACCACATGGTCATGAAGCAAAGTAACTAACTCTCTTTTAACTATTTGAAAAATTCATGTTTTGACTTGCTCATACGCATGTCCCGAAACATCAGGTCATTCGGTACAACCGCTATAAAACTTGTACTAAATATAAAATGTTAGCATTGTTTGAAAATATCGTCATTCGGTATAACCGAAATTTTGGTTAAACCAAATGATTTTTTTGGTGACAATTTTTGTCCATCTTGTAAAAAATGACAAAAGCAGTGTTAATTGATTATAAAAACCACATAATCTCATTGATAACACTTAATAAAACTTCAAAATTAATTATATCTCCATTATGTTTTTTTTTTTTACTCTTCTAAAAATGACCCATATACAGGTGCTGGTCATATAATTAGAATATCATCAAAAAGTTGATTTATTTCACTAATTCCATTCAAAAAGTGAAACTTGTATATTATTTTCATTCATTACACACAGACTGATATATTTCAAATGTTTATTTCTTTTAATTTTGATTATTATAACTGACAACTAAGGAAAATCCCAAATTCAGTATCTCAGAAAATTAGAATATTACTTAAGACCAATACAAAGAAAGGATTTTTAGAAATCTTGGCCAACTGAAAAGTATGAACATGAAAAGTATGAGCATGTACAGCACTCAATACTTAGTTGGGGCTCCTTTTGCCTGAATTACTGCAGCAATGCGGCGTGGCATGGAGTCGATCAGTCTGTGGCACTGCTCAGGTGTTATAAGAGCCCAGGTTGCTCTGATAGTGGCCTTCAGCTCTTCTGCATTGTTGGGTCTGGCATATCGCATCTTCCTCTTCACAATACCCCATAGATTTTCTATGGGGTTAAGGCCAGGCGAGTTTGCTGGCCAATTAAGAACAGGGATACCATGGTCCTTAAACCAGGCACTGGTAGCTTTGGCACTGTGTGCAGGTGCCAAGTCCTGTTGGAAAATGAAATCTGCATCTCCATAAAGCTGGTCAGCAGCAGGAAGCATGAAGTGCTCTAAAACTTCCTGGTATACGGCTGCGTTGACCTTGGACCTCAGAAAACACAGTGGACCAACACCAGCAGATGACATGGCACCCCAAACCATCACTGACTGTGGAAACTTTACACTGGACCTCAAGCAACGTAGATTGTGTGCCTCTCCTCTCTTCCTCCAGACTCTGGGACCCTGATTTCCAAAGGAAATGCAAAATTTACTTTCATCAGAGAACATAACTTTGGACCACTCAGCAGCAGTCCAGTCCTTTTTGTCTTTAGCCCAGGCGAGACGCTTCTGACGCTGTCTGTTGTTCAAGAGTGGCTTGACACAAGGAATGCGACAGCTGAGCGTAGTGGTTCTTGAAGCACTGACTCCAGCTGCAGTCCACTCTTTGTGAATCTCCCCCACATTTCTGAATGGGTTTTGTTTCACAATCCTCTCCAGGGTGCGGTTATCCCTATTGCTTGTACACTTTTTTCTACCACATCTTTTCCTTCCCTTCGCCTCTCTATTAATGTGCTTGGACACAGAGCTCTGTGAACAGCCAGCCTCTTTTGCAATGACCTTTTGTGTCTTGCCCTCCTTGTGCAAGGTGTCAATGGTCGTCTTTTGGACAACTGTCAAGTCAGCAGTCTTCCCCATGATTGTGTAGCCTACAGAACTAGACTGAGAGACCATTTAAAGGCCTTTGCAGGTGTTTTGAGTTAATTAGCTGATTAGAGTGTGGCACCAGGTGTCTTCAATATTGAACCTTTTCACAATATTCTAATTCTCTGAGATACTGAATTTGGGATTTTCCTTAGTTGTCAGTTATAATCATCAAAGTTAAAAGAAATAAACATTTGAAATATATCAGTCTGTGTGTAATGAATTAATATAATATACAAGTTTCACTTTTTGAATGGAATTAGTGAAATAAATCAACTTTTTGATGATATTCTAATTATATGACCAGCACCTGTATATAACTTCAGTTCAGAGATTCAACTAATAGCCTCCTCTTTTATCTTTCACATTTTTGGTGAATTAGCGCGATCTACCGGTCAGATGATGTTATGACAGGGATGTTTTGGTTGTTTATAATAGAACACCTTCACTGCACACCAGCTATAATATTCTTATATATATTATTATATTATTATTATATTCTTTAAATGTATGTGAACAGTATATGCAGGAATACATGTTTTGAACTGTACTGAACGTCACATCATAACCTTATTACTTTGTATGTTTAATTAATTCAGCCAATGGCGTCCAATTATTAGCTTGGAAATTAAAATAATGTTGCATTTTTAATTGTTTAGTAAAAATATATTTCTGGCAATCTGATCAAATATGATCCGTCACTATTCAACAAGTGGCTAAAGAAATGCAAAATGAATATTTTTACACTTACTGGTTATGAGTGCGTTTTCTGTAGTGTGGCGCCCTCCACTGACCCATAAGCGTCATTACATCCTGTGGAAAAAGCAAGTAGTAGCAAGTAATATTTCTTTGAATAGCCTAAATATTTCTCAGCGATAGAGATTGATTATCTAAGCATCACCGAACTGAACCAAACCCAAGTTATCAAGGCCATCGCCCATTCAGTGTTTATTGCGTTTATTTAAGTTGAAACAATAAAATTATTAACTGGAAAGAAATAAAAACTAAAAGTGAAATAAAAAATAAATAGATTTTTTTTTCAAACCCAAATAGCAATAATTTTTAAAAAATAAAAAACTATTGATAAAAATATTGATCAATCTAAAATAAAAACTAAAACTGAAATAAAAATAAATTAAACCTAAATAGTAACATTAAAAAAGCAATAATAAAATGACAAGCACATTTTTAAAGTAAAATTTACATGAAAACTAAAATTATAAAAAAAGGCAATTCAAAATATTAATAAAGCTAAAATAAAAACTAACTGAAATAAAAAAATAAATTTAACCTAAATAGCAACATAAATTTTTTTTTTAAAAAAAATCAAAATGACTAAAAATTAAAGTAAATTTAACATGAAAACTAAAAATATAAAAATAAAAGCTAATTCAAAATATTAATAAAACTAAAAAACTAAAACTGAAAAATAAATGAAACCTAAATAGCAATATTAAAAAAAAACGAATAAAATGACAAAAGCACATAACGAAATGATTAAAAATTAAAGTAAAATTAACATGAAAACTAAATATATATATATATATAAATAACTTGCTATTAAAGTATTGGAAATGTCAACAAGCTGCATTCTGATGCATTATTTGTATTTGTATTTGTATTTGTATTTTATTTATATAGCACCAATTTAATACAACGTTAGTTGTCCAAAGTGCTTCACAGTCCCAAGAGAAAACAAAAGTATAAATAAAAACAAATAAAACAGTATAAAACAAACACATAACACACAATAAATATCAATTTTATGTCAATATTATGAGTCACTTTTACTCATAATATGCCTAATTCAGATTTTTATTGAGAGTTAATATTGCGAATCAGCTGAAATATTTTAATATTTTTGCTTTTAGAAAATAAACGGCATAATTTGATAATGATTATACTTTTCTATGGTCTGTTTCGATTATGTGTCTTAGGTTTTTATCAGAGATAAATAAAATCCTTAAAGCCATTTGTATCAACTTACTGAAAGTTTCACTACACTTTATGGCGTCGTTTTGATTTTGACATACATTGCAATTACCTTTCTGAACTTTATGATAGAATAACTAAACAAACATACATTCATAACTGAAAAGAAAGAAAAACGATATTCAGGGATGTTTATTCAGTATTGGCTTCAGTTATTGTTAAGTAGCTAATGACGACAGCCTAGAGTCCTGCCTACCTCCTACCTAGACAGCGTTTCTGGAAATCATACAGGCGCGCGGCCGCTGACCTAGAGCGCGCCCGTGATGCCCAAAATTCGGTAGGTGTCTCACTAGTGTTGACAGAGCATCTGTTCACGAGAGCGAGCGTAACGTGCACTAGTGAGCTGCAGACATCGATTTATTCGCGTGCTTCTGTCGGTCATGGCGAAAAAGAGTTTCTCCACCAGAAAGTCTTTGAGGAATTTGTTTTCTAAAAGTGAAGCGAATCTCAAAGAGTCTGTGGAGAAAGATGACAGCGGCAAAGGAACTCTCAAACTCTTTAAATGGAAGAAAAAGAAGAAAACGGACAGTTCAGAGACTGGGAGCCTAAAGATTTCAAGGTAAAAACCATTGACCCATATTAGGGGTTTTGTTTTGCAGGTGTCTGCCAGACTGCCTTAAAGTAAACCTCTCTCTCATCTATAGGTTTTAAACAATGTATAGAATGTATAAACCATAAACAGAATAATGGTTAGGTTACTATCTAATAAAATATATTGAAGAAAAATACAAAGACCATGAGAGAAATTAGGCTATTTGTTTCAGCAATTGGCATGTTTGTTTTTACTTTTCGCCTATATTTGTTTTCATTGTTTAATTTTCATTGTTTGTCTGTCGGCCACTTTAAGAAGTCACATAAAATTTGTAGAATCCAGTATTGAAAACAAAGTACATTTATAGTTTCAACACTATATGTTCTTCTCACATTCCCTGTTAAATGCAATAAGTATGAAAAGTGACTCACATTTGGTTTTTGACCATTGAAAATGAGTAAAATTCAACCATTTCAAAATGGACCCACATTGAGATCCCCATATCTATGGGACTGAACCAGATAGAGCTTTGAAAATGAAGATTTCGAAAGATAAGTTTGTTAATAACCAGAATCTAAAATCATATTGAGATATATCTTTAATAATTCTTGAATTACAGGCAAACAAACTCTAGAAAAATTACAGTTTTGGCATTCATTTGTTATAGAAAAAAATGAGATACATTTCTAGTTTCAACATTATTTGTTCTTCAGCTGCTCCTCTGTGAAAGAAAATAAGTATCAGCTGTATGAAAAGTGACCCTCGCTTGGTTTTTGACTCCTGAAAAATGTATACAATTTAGCAATTTTACTCTTAGATCCATATTGGGATCCCAATATCTCTGGAATTGAATCGTATAGGGCCTTAAAAATACGGATACCAAATGAAAAGTTTATTAAGAACCAGAATCTAAAATCATATTGAGATACCTTTAATACTTCTTGAATTACAGGCAAACAAACTTTGGAAAAAGAATAGTTTTGGCACTCAGACAGGTATGATCTATGCGATTGTTTTGATAGAAAAAAAACGAGATGCGTTTCTAGTTTCAACGTTATTTGTTCTTTAGATATTCCTCTTTAGAAGAAAAAAGTATCAGCTGTATGAAAAGAGACCCTTGTTTGGTTTTTGACCACCCCTGAAAATGTGTACAATTTAGCAATTTTACTCTTAGAGCCATATTGAGATCCCACTATCTCTGGAATTGAATCGTATAGGGCCTTAAAAATATGGATACCAAATGAAATATTTATTAAGAACCAGAATCTAAAAGCATATTAAGATATCTTTAATATTTCTTGAGTTACAGACATGCAAACTTAGGGCAAAACAACGTGAGAAGTGCTTTTTTCCCATTTTTGAACTGTCACCGTTGGCATATAATGCAACAAAGATTGCTAAAGTCAACAGATTTTACATATAGACCTATCAATCTCTGAGTAAAAATAAAATAATGATGCTGCCATCTTTCTAAAGTCATTTTTCACCCCTGTAATTTGGCTCCAAATCTCAGGTGAAAATTGTCATTTTGACCTCCCTCTACAAAATAGTTGATTATTCAATAAATATACACTTATGACATTTAATATTTTGGCTTTCATCACTATTTATGTTTATCTTACTTCAGAAAAAATATGAAAATGGAATGACCCATTTAGGGCCCATATGGTGTCTACATTGGCCCCACCATGCAATGTTGGCTGACTAAGCTGAGAACCCATTGAACATCCTATAAAAAGCATTAGTTTTTTCGAGGTCAGAGCACATTCGTGATCTTTAGCGACCTTTTTGTGGGGACAAATTGGGAAAAGTGAAGAAATAAAATAAGGTACTGCAAGTGACTGGAGATTATAAGGCCTAAATGGGAAATCTCCGCTGAAAACTGCTACAAGCGTTTACGTTTAGAAAACTTGCGGTGCTTATTTGGGACGCTGCTGTTCTTAAATGCCATCATGTACCTTAAATACCACTTGTGACTTTTTATACACTGGACTTTGGACATCCTGGCCCTGTCCACTCCTTTCTGTTCGAACTTGCTCATCAGTTTCACCTACTAGTCAGCTGGTGGATGTGCTCAGAAACAGGTCAATAGTAGTAGTGTTGCTTTATGGTCCATTTTAGTCATATAAGGGTAACTCATAGTCGTATAATGAGTATAATCATTCTGTAATTTACAAAGGATGGTAGAAAGTTGGTGATTTACAGATTGCTGCATTGCAGAGTTTACAATCATGGTGACACTTATACTAGATATTTGTTAATGGATCTGAATAATTGGGCTTAAAGTAGGTTAATGGGTGAGTTGAGCTTACTCACTTTAATTGCAACCCAAAAGGGCCTAATACTATGTAATGAGCAATTAAATGTTTGGATTTGCATATTCACACAGTTTAACCCTTATTTAAAACCCTTTTGTACTAAAATACTGTCGGCCATTATTTGTCACCCTCAGGTGAGCGTAACCTGCAGAAAACTTCTCAAACATCCTGACATGTGACAGTTCTTCAGAACCCGTCTGTTACAGGCTGTGTTTGCTCGGCACAATGCGTTTTGATGCCTTAATCAAACACTGTTCGCCATGTGTCTCCATTCCCAAATAAACCAAGCACAAAGGCAAACAGACTGTGTGCTCACAGTGAGGTCATATGAGACGAGTACGTTTAAAATCCCCAAACCTGTTGCTTGTGTAGACAGACTCGACGTCGTTTATAATCGTCTTGGATAGTAGACTAACAATGTGAAGTCTGTGCTATATGGGTCAACAGAAAGAAGAGTTAAGAAACCAACGGTCACAAACACTTCTGAGTGGAATACGAGTAGATTTACATTCTCATAACACAGAGTTTTGGTTGACCATATTCAGTATTGAAATATTATTAGAGCTTTTTTTTTTTAATCAATATAGTTTGATTTCGTCCTCAAAGTTGATCTAGAAGCAGGAAAAATGGGCAAGCGTAAGGATTTGAGCGAGTCTGACAAGGGCTAAATTGTGATGGCTAGACGACGGTCAGAGCATCTCCAAAACTGCAGCTCTTGTGGGGTGTTCCCGGTCTGCAGTGGTCAGTATCTATCAAAGTGGTCCAAGGAAGGAACAGTGGTGAACCGGTGACAGGGTCATGGGCGGCCAAGGCTCAATCGGTATTCCCTGGTGGCTGTGGCCTCTTTCAGCAGGATAACACGCCCTGCCACAAAGCAAAAATGGTTCAGGAATGGTTTGAGGAGCACAACAACGAGTTTGAGGTGTTGACTTGGCCTCCAAATTCCCCATTTAAATTGAATCCATTTCTTGCCTCAGTATTTTTACAAAATAAGTGTTTGTTTTCCATGTAGCAGATGTTTTGGTTATAGCAGAAGGAACAGGACACGCCGCATGCTTACCGCCTTCCATCACACGAGTGAAACTCATGCGTTTGTGCCCTCGAGGAAGAAGCTTGATCAGAAATCCTATACATGAGCGAAAGTTTCAGCTTGTTTTCACCTGATGCTTTTGGCATGACAATGATATCTAGAGCTGAGGCCTTAGAAATATTTTCCAGGTTAAACAAATCTCACTTCAGTGATTCTGCTCAGGTTCAGTTTTAAACGTGAGTGTTTACGCGTCTTCAGACCAGCATGTTTTCAGCGTCGTGTGCCTGGGGGTTTAAGGGTGGGTTTGGAATGTAAAGGAGGATATTTAGTAAAAGCTCCAGCAATCTTTGAACCTCAGACTCCCGATTCACTCGCTGCTGATCATCACTGCATGTACATGCATGCAAACTAAAAACTTTGAAGTTTAGGAATCAGTCTCGTCTGTCTGCACGACATTTTTTGACGGATTCTATCACATAACTGGAAGGATAATTCATCAGTCTTTCAAGTTACACAAGTAACATTTGCTCTTTGTTTAAAGTGAGTTTTATGTTCATGACGACTAATGATTCACTTTCCAAAAATGTGACAGGGGTTTTTAGATGCACCTGTTCCACCCTAATATTTCCAGTTTAATGCTGAGTTATGAATTGCATCTCTTTTTATAACAATATGTAATGCCACACAATTAGGCCATTGTGTTCATTAAGAAGGTGAATCAGAACCACTTTACTCAAGTTATTTTAGGTGGTGCTCTACAATGGGCCATCAGTTTTAGTGTGTGTTCTTGTTCTCTGAAAGAATGCAGCAGAATACGAGTAACCTGTTTACACATTGTATTTAGATCATCTACATTCCTGTCGTGTTAACGGACTGACACGAGCGTCGGCGCCACACTTTAAACTCCAGGCCGCTGTTCTGTTTGCTCTTTTTCATTTATCTGAACTTTAAACCTGAATTCTCAGTCTCCAGATCTCTAACTGAATGTCGTCTTCCACAGAACTGAGTCTGGAACGTTGGGAGTCGGAGACGGTGAAAGTCAGGATGGCGAGGAGTCGACTAAACGCAAGAAGTCTCTGTTTGGCAGCGTCCTCAGGTCAAAGGTCAGAGAGCAACTGGACATGAGATTGTGTTAAACCAACATGTGCATGACAGGGTTATTGTCCTTAACTAAACTATTAAAACATCTCTGTTAGTAGAAATAAAGCTGAAATGAAATAAAATAGCAATATTAGTTGAAAAACTTAATCTAAACATTTAAATTAACATTTCTGTTAATTTAAATAAGGCTGAAATAATATATAAATATTAGGCTGAAAAACGTACATGTTACTTTAAATGTCTGTTTTTTTTTAACTAAATATTTCTGGTAATTTAAATAAAGCTGAAATAAAATAAAATTTAAATATTAGTTGAAAAAACTTGAAACGAAAATTAGAAATGTTGCCTTGGCAATAAACTGAAATAAGCTGAAGTACTAAAATTATTAACTGGAAATAACTGGAAACTGAAATAAGCTGAAGTACTAAAATTATTAATTGGAAATAACTGGAAACTGAGAGCATTTTGATAAATATACTGTATGCAGTATATTACATATTCATTATATTTTTACTTAAGCTGTTGTCTACATTATTTAATGTATTTTTCAATAAATCATTGTAGTTATTACAGCCATCGTTTAAATGTTTATATTTCACCAACAAATTGGAGTAGAAACGTACTTAAAACTGCCTTATGTGCAATGTAAATGTTTATAAACGACTAAATACATAAATGCATTTGAAAAATTGTATTTTCACTTTCGGTCTTCAGCTAAATTAAAACTTTTGTTTTCTGTGTTTTCGTTTATAAAAAAAAAAAAAAAAAAAAAGTATAAATTAGTCTCTGTTAGTAGAAATAAAGCTGAAATAAATTATTTAAATTAACATTTCTGCTAATTTAAATAAGGCTGAAATAATATATAAATATTAGGCTGAAAAACTTAACATTTAAATTAACATGTATATTCTTTAAACGAAAATTAGAAATGTTATCTTGGCAATAAACTGAAATTGAAGTTGAAGCACTAAAATTATTAACTGGAAATAACTGGAAACTGAAATAAAAATAAATTAAACCTAAATAGCAATATTTAAAAAAAATAAAATAAAGTAAAAAAGTAAAATGACAAAAGCGCATAATGAAATTCTTAAAAAATTAAACTAAACAAACTTAACATTGAAACTAAAAATATCAGCTAATTCAAATTATTAATAAAACTATAATAAAGCTAAAATAACACATTTATCTGTTGTTTTTAGGGTTAATGTGCAAACGTTTATCCGTCAGTATATGTGTTAGTAACAAATTGTTTTGCGATGCAAAAAATAAGAGGTATATATATTAGCACAGCCAATATGAAGCAGTATGTATGCAAAAAATAATGATAAAAACAACAACACATCCTCCTTCCATTAGCAACTAGTCACAGTTGACTCCATTACCCCCTGCTGGTAAATGTGGTAACTACACCATCTAACTCAAATTCTGATTGTTTTGTAGAAAAATGTTTTGCACAGATCAGTGAATAGAATGAAATAAAAAAAAATGAATTATACTCGTATGATATTTGATTGATTAGTCAAATTTCATATCTTGAAGCCAGATGCATTTAAGTTCACTCTGATTGTAAATGTCAGTATACTTGCTTCATAATTGTTACACTCCATCGCATATATTTACATCCATATTTTACATTTTGAATGAATGAATAAATAAACAAACAAACAATTAGTTATTTAATGATGATGTTGTGAAGGAGTCTCTCCTGTCACGCTTTTTAGCTGTATGTTCAACAGTCCAGAAATGAACACATACCTTTCTTGCACGATAGACACGCACAGACCTGGTGAAGGACACGCTTGATTAAGGACAATGAGCTGAATGTCATTTTAGGAGTTCTTGCTTCTGTCCTCTTCTTTTTTCTGTTCTCTTCTCCTGAAATCAGATTTGAACTTTAATGGCTTTTTAGTCTGTCTGTTAGTCATATATAAGCTAGTGAACTCCTAAGCGTTTTCACATATTCTTTAATCATTCTTAATATAATAATATCATTATTTGCTTAGTTACGCTGCAAAAAAAAAAAAAAAAAGTTTGCTGTCCTGTTTTCCAGCACAAATATCTAAACGTTCATAAATCAAGATACATTTACTGGAGAAGCAAAATGACTGAAGATATTAAGTCTTGTTTACTGAAAAAATCATGAAAATGAAGTGAGTTTGTTTTTTAAAACAAGAACAAATATCTGTCAGTGGAGTCAGAAAAATAATCTTGTTTTCCTTTGAATGAAATTTATTTTTAAGCACAAACTCACTTCATTTTAACGATTTTTCAGTAAACAAGTCTTAATATCTTCAGTCATTTTGCTTCTCCAGTAAATGTATCTTGATTTAAGAATGTTTAGATATTTGTGCTGGAAAACAAGACAAAAATACTAAGCGATTAGAGTTTTGATTATTTAGTGTTGAGGTCAAGAAGATCTGAGCTCTTTATAGTTTTGGCTGCACATAGGCTTTTAGCTGTTTTGGTTTTTTACCTGACCAACAGGTGGCGCTCATCGCATGTGTGAGTGTGTTTACTGTGCCTGAAAGTCCACAAGAAAGAATTCACAGGTCGAGCTTTCCACAGTTCTTTAGAAGTTTATTTTCAGTCAAGTTTGTATGAGAAAATACCTGTGAGCTTTCTTCTGTTCAGCTGCTTTAAATCGAATCACCATAAACACACTGTCATTAACTTCATGATGGTGTTTCACACAGTGCCTTTTGATTTATGTCATTATTTATGACACGGATAAGCATTTATAACTCAATACAAAAGCAAATTGCATTCATTAGCGATGTTGAAAGCTCATTAGTGTAATTCCAGCAGGTTAAAAGTTATTAATAAATGTTGGCAGATGTGCTTCATGAATAATTAATGTGGCTTTTTCTTCAGATGTTTTGTCATCAGAGATACTTATATGTTCAGTATACATGTCATGTGACTGACACTAAAAAATAAGTATATTTATATTTATTAAGTATGCTTAAGTAAAGTTCAAGTATATTTTAAAAGTATACTTTATGTAAGTATACTAATATCAATGTACTAGTAGTAGTATACTTATAAGTGTGCTATTTCAGTAGTACTAATGACTAAATTGGCCCACTTTTTAGTGTATAAAATTATACTTTTAAGTATACTTTAAGTGTAACAGTAGTAAACTTTGAGTACAACTACTTTACGTTTTCCGTTTGTACTGCAACTATACTACAAGTGAACTTTATGAAAGTACACTTTGAAGTATACACTGAGTACACTACTAGTTTAGTAGTTTTATACTGCAAATAAGTTTTCTTTAAGTGACCCTAACATCATACTTATAGTTTTCTATTTACAGTATATATTATTTTTGCACTTTAAGTATACTACTGCGTTCCTGTGTTTAGGAAATA
The DNA here is from genome assembly GCA_039654765.1 of Mylopharyngodon piceus. Classification (NCBI taxonomy): domain Eukaryota; kingdom Metazoa; phylum Chordata; class Actinopteri; order Cypriniformes; family Xenocyprididae; genus Mylopharyngodon; species Mylopharyngodon piceus. The sequence continues at coordinate 16,946,679 of CM077448.1, read as the reverse complement.
TTTTTTATACTTAAATAAATACACCTTTTAACTGTACTTTAAGTAGATTTGAAGTAAATTCCTATCAGTGAACTACACAAATATTCACATACTCAGAATTAGGAACATATCTGTTTTCTTTATAAATCAATATTTTTAATCAAATCTGTTGTATTGGATTCCAAAATATGTACGTTTATTAGGCAGTATGTAAAACTAAGTATTTAATTGGCTACTCAGTCACAACACAACTACAAGCCAAGTATACTTAGAATACTTAATTATACTTATAATCGATCAAAAGATTGAGTACATGTATAGGCCAATTATATTTAGACTTTCTGTCAGTATACTTGAGTGTATTTTCTGTGAAGTACATAAAAGGTAGACTGAAAGTATACTTTTTTATTATTAGTTTAAAAGACGTATACTAATAGCATACTTGAATAAGGAGAAAGAGTTGGTTGTTCCGCATATTAGTGTTAAATATTGATTGGTTGAGTTTTACGACAGGTTGACTCATGACCAAACTATACCACCCGCAGTTCAACGGCCTCCACCCCGACTGACAGACAGTGACACTCTCTATCTCACTGCATGACATTTCATCCTCTAATGTTATCAGATGGAACACTGAATGCGCTTTAGCAGCACACTTATCATCTTCCACCAGACAGCAGAAAGAGATTTAAACAGAGTCAGCGTGATTTATATCTGCCGATTATTTCTTTTATTAATCTGATGTTCTTATCTTCATCTTGCTTGTTACTATTTCTATAAAAATATAATTTGTACATATGCATGTAGGATTTCACGTTTCAGTTACGGTTCATTTCAAACCGAAATGTTTAACAACAAAAGTTTTCATTGCACTCCCATTTTGTTGTGTGAAAGTGGTCGAATCACATTCAGTCTAGATAAAACTAAGATAGCAGTTTCATGAATACTTTATTAACAACAGGCCTATAAACCCTTTCCTATGAACCATTATCTCATACCTCTCATACCTCTCATACCTGTTCTTGCGTTAACTTTATATGTATATACATTTGTGATGCATTAATAAAAATATAACAACAATGTGCTGATGCATTTGAATGCTTATTTTATATTATTAATATTTGATTTTATCTAACATTATGTACATATAGGAACTCTTAACGATCATTAATCTTTGTCCTCTTTTTCTTTCCTATTGCATTCATTCTCCCTTTCACCTCCTTACTTTCTTCATCTCTTATTCCATCTATTCTTTTCATTATTTTTAGAAAGAGCTGTTCAGCTCCTCGGAGACTGACCTCCATAAACCTAAGGGTTTTGCTGCATCCCTGTCCTGGAGGAAGAATAAAAAAAAGAAAAGAGATCTGTCCCAGGGTCTTTCAAGCAATATTGAAATCCCAGGGGTCAAAGATCACATCAGTGAACAGGAAGAATATGATGACCGGGCAGTAGTAGAACAAAACCAGCTTGGTTTTGAGGCAGCAATGCCTACACCAGAACTGCCCTGTACTTCTGACCAATCCCAGTCCCAGGATGTCTTGAGTGGCATGTCTACACCCAGTAAGGAGGATGCTAATTTTATGCCTTCAAATTTGGACAGTACATCGATACCGTATATTGACTCTTCACCGTCCGATAGTGATGTTTACCAGACACCCCCAGATAGCCCATTCCCAGAGTACCTCTCATCTGATTACGCCGATACCCAAGCTGCAGATAGATCTGCTCAGTGCTCCACCTCTGTGCTGTCCTTCTCTTCACAGGCTGAGTCTGACCTCACCGACTCATTTAGTCCTGATCCTAACATGGAAACTGCAGCAAGTACTGACACATGCACAGTCCATAATTCAAACGCAGATCCGAACCCGAATGGTGTTTCTGGTAGGGATGATCATCTGTTTTCTAACTCTGATTTTGAAGTATCCAAATCAGGAATTTTAGCAGATGTTGAGGTCAAAACCATCACCACAGATGTTGCTCAAAAAGAATCATACCTGGAACATAAAGAATCAAAAGATGCAATTGATGTCGTCCACCAGAACTACATTGACCAGAGTTCAATCTCTTCCATTTCTGAGAGTTCCACCACTTCCATCCCCCAAAGTTCCATCTCTTCCACCACTTCCATCCCCCAAAGATCCATCTCTTCCATTTCTGAGAGTTCCACCACTTCCATCCCCCAAAATTCCATCTCTTCCACCACTTCCATCCCCCAAAGTTCCATCTCTTCCACCACTTCCATCCCCCAAAATTCCATCTCTTCCATTTCTGAGAGTTTCACCACTTCCATCCCCCAAAATTCCATCTCTTCCATTTCTGAGAGTTTCACCACTTCCATCCCCCAAAATTCCATCTCTTCCATTTCTGAGAGTTTCACCACTTCCATCCCCCAAAGTTCCATCTCTTCCACCACTTCCATCCCCCAAAGTTCCCTCTCTTCCACCACTTCCATCCCCCAAAGTTTCATCTCTTCCATTTCTGAGAGTTCCGCCACTTCCATCCCCCAAAATTCCATCACTTCAATTTCTGAGAGTTTCACCACTTCCATCCCCCAAAGTTCCATCTCTTCCACCACTTCCATCCCCCAAAGTTCCCTCTCTTCCACCACTTCCATCCCCCAAAGTTCAATAACTTACACCACTTCCATCCCCCAAAGTTTCATCTCTTCCACCACTTCCATTCCCCAAAATTCCATCTCTTCCATTTCTGAGAGTTTCACCACTTCCATCCCCCAAAATTCCATCTCTTCCATTTCTGAGAGTTTCACCACTTCCATCCCCCAAAATTCCATCTCTTCCACCACTACCATCCCCCAAAGTTCCATCTCTTCCACCACTTCCATCCCCCAAAGTTCCATCTCTTCCACCACTTCCATCCCCCAAAGTTCCCTCTCTTCCACCACTTCCATCCCCCAAAGGTTCATCTCGTCCATTTCTGAGAGTTCCGCCACTTCCATTCCCCAAAATTCCATCTCTTCCATTTCTGAGAGTTCCACCACTTCCATCCCCCAAAGTTCCATCTCTTCCACCACTTCCATCCCCCAAAGATCCATCTCTTCCATTTCTGAGAGTTCCACCACTTCCATCCCCCAAAATTCCATCTCTTCCATTTCTGAGAGTTTCACCACTTCCATTCCCCAAAATTCCATCTCTTCCATTTCTGAGAGTTTCACCACTTCCATTCCCCAAAATTCCATCTCTTCCACCACTTCCATCCCCCAAAGTTCCCTCTCTTCCACCACTTCCATCCCCCAAAATTCCATCTCTTCCATTTCTGAGAGTTTCACCACTTCCATTCCCCAAAATTCCATCTCTTCCATTTCTGAGAGTTCCGCCACTTCCATTCCCCAAAATTCCATCACTTCAATTTCTGAGAGTTCCACCAGTTTTATCCCCCAAAATTCCACCTCTTCCATTTCTGAGAGTTTCACCACTTCCATTCCCCAAAATTCCATCTCTTCCATTTCTTCCAACCCCCAGAGTTCCCTCTCTTCCACCACTTCCATTCCCCAACATTCCATCACTTCAATTTCTGAGAGTTCCACCAGTTTTATCCCCCAAAATTCCACCTCTTCCATTTCTGAGAGTTTCACCACTTCCATCCCCCAAAATTCCATCTCTTCCATTTCTTCCAACCCCCAGAGTTCCACCTCTGTCATCCTTGATGGTTTCACCTCAAGCAATACTTCAAACTCAAATTCTGCCTTTACCCTTGAACATTCCTCCACTCCACCTTACATTAAATCTACTGAGGCAGAAGATTCACAAAGCAGCACTGCAAATAACACAAACATGTCTGCCAGCAGCAGTGATATAGTCAACACTGACCCTTCCAGTGCCACTACAGATTGCTGCAAATCCATTTCAGTTTCATCCATGCCTGATGTGAGCTCTGTGTCCTACTCCAGAATTGCAGAATACAGTTTGGATGCTGATACTGATATAAAGCCAATTTTATCTTTCTCCAGTACTGATGTTTCTGTAAGTGATTTAAGCTCAGTAACTCACAGTTTAGCCACAGTCACCATACATTCCACTTCTGATTCAAGTTATCTGGAAGAAACTCAACCTGAGATTAATTGTGAGACCATTTCATTGGAATCTCATCAAACCGACAATTACTCAGAGAAGCCTGCTGAACCTGTCCTTCTTGAGGATAAGTTAAATATCTCTTTACCTCAGTCAGGTGTGTCGAGAACAAACACCATCATTAAATCATCTAAAACGGTCACCTTTGACCTTTCAGGTCCCTCTGACCCCATCAGCCCTGACCATTCACAGAAAGGTCTCTCTAACAATGTATCTTATTCAGATGTGGAAACCCCGAGTCAAACATCAGCAGAAGACCATGTAAGTCAGAATAACTCTTCAGAAACTTCCTCAGGTCTTCTAGACAGTGGTGTCTCCAGCACTTTGACCTCTGAAGCCACACCTGCCATCACAATTCATCCTCCCCCTCACTTAGATGTTTCATACCAGCTGTTCAACTCTCAATCCCCAAAGGAAGAGAAAGCATTCAAAGCATATGAAGATTGTGAGGAAGATGTTCAGGAGGCATCTACTCAAAGTTCTGAGTTGATTGGCCAGGATGAAACCACAGCAGAGAGTATGACCACCAGAAATGGCCTTCAGATGTCCGTGAAGAACCAATATGGACCAGAAGTGGAGGAAGGAAGTAGACTAGATACCGATTTTCATTATAAATGTCATGTTGCGTCCATTCAAGAACCTGAATCAATTGAGATCATAACCGCTGCAGAGAGTATGACCACTAGAAATGACCTTCATATGTTTGTGAAGGATAAATATGAGCGAGAAGTTGAGGAACGAAGGGACATTTATCATGAACATTATGACGTTTCATCAAAGGTCACTGAATCAGAGCAAATCATGGATGTTTTAACACAAGAGAAAATGTTACTTCACAAAGTTTCAGAAAAATATGAATATGAGGTTGAAGAGCAGAGAGATGAATTGCAAATGGTCCAAAGCACAAGAGAAACATCTGCAACACAAGGTATATGTGAAGGCACTGAAGTGTTGACAGGTCAAGCAGAGCGGCAGATTCACCCTCTCGCTCCACTGAAACCAGCCCTACCAGTCAATCAAGAATGTGGCTCTGAAGAATGCACTTCGGCCCCTCCCATCTCTGATCCAGTGAAGGTATCATTTGCAGACTCAAGCATGGAAACACACAGTCACCTGGAGATTCGGCTCCGCCCCTTGGCCCAGCACCAGCCCAGCGGAGAGATAACAATACTGGAGGACACGGCAAGGTGCAAATACCAAACAAGCGCTGATAACAGCCACGCTGAGAGGGAGGAACACACCAGCAGTGAAGAGACCAGGGATATAGCCACATTTCTCACAAGAGCACAGGAGAGTGAAAGTCAAGAACACAGCCCTGGGAAGATCTCCACTGCACAGACCGCAGAGGAGACCTTCAGACACAGCAAAGACACAAGCAACAGACAGGGGGAGGTGACGGTGACAAAGGTAAAGACAGCCAGAGACAATATCACTCACAGGAACTGGGTGCAAATCAGAGAAAGTACATCAGACGATAGAAAGGAGAAGGAAGACACTACAGAAGTTCAGACTTTCCCTGACCAACTACTTTCAAGAAGTTTAATACCAGGTGAAAGGTAAGCTACTGACATCTTGTTTTTATTCATGTGTGTACTGTTTGAAATATAATGTGTTGATCTAAAAAAAACTGATGCAGTTTACTTTTATTTGTATTTCTTTTGAACTATGTAAAAACAAATGCATAAATAAAATAATTAAAACATACATATAAATATTAGCGGCGTCAAATCGATTAATCGCATCTAACAAAGGTTTGTAAATATGTATGTATGCATGTATGTATGTATATGTATATATATATATATACACACTGACACGTATATTTTTATGAACTTTTATGTTAGATGTGATTAATTACGATTAATCGGTTTGACACCCTATAATATATATACATACATATGTATATGTATGTGTGTGTATATATATAGCAATCTAGCTCTTTATATTTTTATTTTTAATATTTTATTTATAGTTTATGAGAAAATACAAACTGCATAAATAAAATAAATATAAAATATTTTAAAAATACATAGATTAAAGCAATTTAGCTCTTTATATATTTTGTATTTTTTAAAATGATTGTTGTATTTTATTCATGCGTGATACTGTTCAGCTTATCATGAATGAATCACACATCTTTCACATGGGCAACAGCCAAATATAAACCCTCAATTCTGACCCTAATGTACCCCTGAAGTGATTCAGATTGAATTTGAATCAATCTTCTGATTAATGTGTTAATTTGATATATTTTTGAGATGGATATGAGCATGAAGTTGTGTATGTACAGCACCATCATTATTTCACGTGTTCAGCAACTTTTTGTTTACATTCTGGCTTCTGTTTCTCTGCCAGTTTCATTGTTTTTCGTGGACTAGCTACAGAACGTAAAATACAGTGATTTTCCTCTCTCTGTCAGATTAGTTAAGATGGACTTCTTTTGTAAATGAGGTTGAAGTTCTTGTCCCAAGAAAGGACAGGTTTATCAAAGCCTCACCCACGCGCAACCTCAGGTCTCATACGTTCGTTTGAACGGGATGGGCCGCTGAAGGAATGAAAGGTAGTTCAAAGTATGCTATTGACTCACACTTGATGATACGCATTCTTGAAATAGCCCTCATGAATGAAGACAAATGTCTAAACAGCTGAGATTGACTCGAATGCGCAGTTACGCAAACAAGTGTGACTCTCAGGAATGTGGCTGATGGATTTGCATATTGCATTTAGTTTCTGTTTATTAAAGAGCTTGGTAATACTTACATTAAGCCTCCGTGTTAACTTAATGCAATAGCTAATTGTTACTTCATCTAATGCACTCTTCAAACTTATTATACAGATGTTCTTCCATGCATCTGATCATGCTAATTTAGATGTTCAGTTCAATCGATTTCAGTCTAGTTTATTTATCCGCCTCTGTTCCTGTGAATGTGAATCGCAGTGGAAGGTTTCATGCATGACACTGTCAATCCCGTCTTTCAGACACCCTGTCAAACACTCTGATAAAGCCTGTCACATCCATAAATGTCAAACATTCTTAAAGCTTTGCTGTATTTTTGATGCAGAACAGCAGCAGGAATGTGTTTCAATGCAAATTTGCACATTCCTGTTGTAGTTCTGAAAGCGATGCCTGGTACGATTGCAGCGATGCAGATGACAGACAGATGTTACTCCATCCACACCCTTTACCCTTTAACACAGCCCCTCATTACCACGTTCTTACCCAGAGTCTCAAATATGCATCTGTGAATGTGAATGTTTGTGTCTGGAAGTGTAAATTGACATTTAGCACAAAAAAATGACAATAACATGTACATGTAACATGTAGATGGAGGACTCACTTTGACCTTGTTTGAAAGTTCTTGATTTCCTGGTTTATTTAGGTGATTTTAATAAAATTCCAACGTTGAGCCGTTTTTGCCCTGGAAAACCTCACATAATCCCTGTAATTGCTATAGTAAACTGTGAAGAATGAGCCTGCTCACATAGTTTTTAGTCACATGACTGGCGTAGAGACCTGGAGGGCAAAACATCAGGCCTGTCAAACACTTAAAGTGGCTTAATGTATTAAAACTGTGATATTAAAAGATCAAATTCATACTGTGTACAGTTGAGTAGATGAGCCCAGAACATGAACATTTATGTTAATATTATAATGAAGCGTTTATCATCTGCTCGCCTGCACATAAGGTGTATTTTGAATTTGGTCTTACTAAATTAGCAAAAAGTTAAAATGACTGGCGGGCAGCGAAGGGAAAGCCTTGTTTTGGCCTCCAGGTGGGTGTTCCTATAAGACTGTGACATCATGTGAAAAATATGATTGACCCTTCACTAAGCCCCACCCCCTTGATTACTGACTCTGAATCAATTAGTAATTTCCATTAACAATATGATTTTCAGTACAATTATTCTCACATGTGCTTAAGCAATTTTTAATTTGTAGAAGTGTAACTGAAATGACTAAGTTCATAATATTAATTTACCTTGGAGCAAATGTGTTCTTACTCATGTTATACGTGTTCATTTTGGGAATGAGTGCTGACGTATTGTTTAATTTTTAGCGCAGAGTCAGTTATATAATATAATAATATAAAATATTTTAAAAGGGGGTGGTTGATTATGATTCCACTTTTTTAACTTTAGTTAGTGTGTAATGTTGCTGTTTCAGCATAAGCAACATCTGCAAAGTTACGACGCTCAAAGTTCAATGCAAAGGGAGATATTTTCTCTTACAGAAATCGCTTTTTAAGGACTACAACAAACGGCTGGTAGGGACTACAACGTGACATCACAAACCCTAAAATTTACATAAACCCCGCCCCCGAGAACACACAACAAAGGGGGCGAGGCCATGTTGGGCTGCTTTAGAGAAGAGGAAGAGTTGTTGTAGTAGAGTGTTGTTGACATGCCGTCATTTTACGCCGGACTGCTTCACAAACGAGGGTCAATTCAACGCTGGATTTGCACAAAAGATTAACATGACGGCACATGCTAGTGGATGAGTTGAATCAACTCCACAGCAACTACATAAATTTATCCACTAACCATTCAGAAACGTCCAGTTTCATTCTAAAAGTTGTAACTTCTTCCTGAGTCTCTCCATCAGTGTCCGACTCCGGTTTGAACAATGTAAGGCTGAACACCGTCGTCATTTTGGCTGCGTGAGATTCTCCAGCTTTGTTGTTGTTGAGCGACCGAAGCGCGAGCTGTTAAAGCTCCGCCCTCTTCTGGAAAGGGGGCGGGAGCAGCAGCTCATTTGCATTTAAAGGGACACACACAAAAACGGCGTGTTTTTGTTACCACCCAAATAGGGGCAAATTTGACAAGCTATAATAAATGATCTGTGGGTATTTTGAGCTGAAACTTCAGACACATTCTGGAGACACCAGAGACTTGTATTACATCTTGTGAAAAGGGGCATAATTGGTCCCCTTTAAAAATGTATTGTTATTATTATAGTATTAAATTTTTTTTAATCAACCATGTTGATATAGTCACTGATAGATCTAAAATGTAATTATGCTCATAAGGGGGATGTTTTGCATCAAATCTGGAATGCAGACCTTTGATCATGACTTTTAGCAAACACTCCTGCTCTTTATCAGAGTTTACTGGCTCTTTCAGCTCACTAGGTTCTCACACAATCATGTAAATGTGCTCAAATTGCTTGTTAGTGACGAGTCAGTAATTATAGGTGCCATTTCTGTGACGGGAAATGGAGACAAAGCTACACCTTAACTGACAGGGACAGTTACAGATCCGGCTGAACACACAGAAATCTAATGCATCTGAACTCCAGAACCATCAAGAATTGATGTAGCTCCAACAGACAGCTTGAAAGAATACTTGTATTTAGGCAATACTGTTTTGTTTTAAGTTATTTTATCTCTTCAGTTGGCCCTGTGTGTTGAGCACATGTAAACAACCACAGAAGAGGGCTTGACCGCGGCACAAGATCTGAGCCACAACAATTCAAGACAAAATACTCTGGGAATTCAGTAATATACAGACCCAGAATGTTCTACAAAAGTTAGTGAGTTAGTGTTCATTTCTAAAAATGGTTCATTAAAAGCCATTGATTACTGTAAAAATGTCAACTCATATTGGCTTTTTTGAGTTTTACTTACTCCCAAAACTTTTTTTTTTTTTTTTTTTTAAATTTTGTCAATTCAAATACACTGGACAAATGCAGTAAATTAATATTTATTTACTAAAATCAAAAGGGGTGGAAGATGGGATGTGAGGTGCAGCTCCACCACTAGGGGGTGTGATTTACTGTAGATTATCCAGAGTAACTAGTTCTGCCAGCTGATATAACTTGATACCTCTCCCTATAAACATCTCAGGGTGAAATACAGTGAAAAATAAACTACATGACATGTAGCACCTTTCTCTCTGTTCTCAGAGTTAGATATGAAGTGACACTTTATCTTGTCCCTGTGTCTTTAATCAAACTTGTTTTATATGTATTCATGTTCATAAACCTCTGCTTGTGTAAAAGGAAACGACTAATGTTATCATGAGATGCATGCATGTTTCTGCTAACATTCAGTTAATACAATTTCTGTTTTCAGTCTGATTTGAATGTGGAATGTGTGTTAATCTTAACCCAGGGTCTTCTTGTTTAGATAATATTTAACTAACCGAATGAAAACTTGCTTACAAGTTAAAACCAGACAAATAGATACATTAGTTTGCTTTAAATAATGCCAAATTGGTTGATAATATTTGCTATGACAGGTAAATATGCATTGCTACAAAGGTAATTGTGTGATAAATTATATTGCTAATTGGCCTTTTACATGTGCATTTATTATATTTACTGTTATTTTTGCATGCTTAATGTTGTAAAGTCATTACACATCTTTTGTGTTACATTAGTATCTTTTCATGTGGTAGATATCCCGAGGTTTCACTCATCTCTGTACTGTTATATGTTGAAGCTTTTAAGGCTGTGATTCATTTAAAGTGCCCTTTTAACACATCATTTCTTCAGAAACTCACCTACGCACATTGCAGTACACTCCCACTAGTGCTGACCTTTCATTCTTACATTCTTATAAATGCAATTGTATTTAGGTGTTTTTCCTATGCTTCTACTTCAAATATAAATGTATTTATTCAGGGATTCACAAACCAAAACTGCCTTAAATTCCATATTACATGAACACAATTTGTTCTTCAAACTATATTTGTTTATTTCTCATAGAGCTCAAGTGTAATCTGTGGCAAAATTCCCCTTTAATTGTGTTTCACAAAGCAATTTGAAGTCGTTTTGAAAGATAATTAAAGGATTAATGTTCTTTTCTTCTTCGCTTTTATCCGTTTGTTCCAGGTTCTTTCATGCATCCACTGTTCTCAGTACAGTGATTGAGGAGTCCAATACACAGAACCAAGCTGAAACTGAGCCTGGATCCAATTCAGACATGAACTCTGGTGTTGCGGTGCTTAGTACGAAGCTCAGTCGACCACCATCCACTCGAGAGGGCAGAGAGGACGCCATGGTGGTCCACAAAGTGTCCCTGGTCAGCACTGACAAACAGGGCAGCTTTGGGAACCACGAAAGTCCACTGGACAGCATGAGGCGAAGAGATGAAGCTGAGCTTGAGAGGAAATGGAAGAGTTTCCATTCTAACTCTGAAGAACAGCAGTCTAGCTCAGAATACACGGATAGCACATACCTGCGTTCCTCTCAACTGTCCCCCAGCTATGAAAAAGGACTCTACGCGTCTCATTTTCACTCTGCCGAGACCCAGCCCACTGCTTTCTCCTCAGGGACTGACGGTAGCCTTGGAAACACTAACTGGAGAGTTGTGGAGAGCGAAGTTCACCGGAGTAGTGAGAGTGACACCAGTGGGAGGGATAGGGTGGAGCTTAGTTTACCTGAAGCCGGAGAGGGAGAGATAAGAAACACAGTCTTTGACTCACAGGCACAATTTGATTCCCGCTTGATGATTGTGGAGGCTGATGACTACTCCTCTGATGTTTTCCAAGCTACACTGGTGGAGCTGATCCCCTCACCCACTGGCCTCGAGCCTGACGCTCTTTCTCCCTCATCCTTTTCTGAAATGGATAACCTGGTGGATACTCTCAAGAGCATGGAGCGACCGGTTCGGCAAAGGCTTCAACGCACCCCATCCAACACTCCCTTCTCTTCACTGCCACCTATCGATGAGGACGCACCAATCTCACCTCTAACTCCACTCTCGCCTCTTACTCCAATCTCACCTGTCACTGAGCCAAAGACTGTCTTGAATGGAGTTTCCAGTTTGCCTCTAGACATCGGCCTTAGCTGGAGTTCCCCCAAGGACATGCGCTCCCCTTTGACCATGATGAAGGAGCAGCAGTTCGGAGTCGAGACCCAGAATCGAGGGCTTTCATTGCCCCTGCGGGCGTCGGCCCTCAACAGCATCGTGATGCGCAGAGGCTCCCTCAATGACCCGGCCAGTCCTGAAGACACTTCTGCAAACGGACTTGGTCAGTCTCGTCTGGAGAACAGCTTCTTCTTCCAGCCCACCGAGAACGGCAAGGCCTCGAACCGCTCCATCTTTCGCGCGGCCTCTCTTCCTGAGATCAGCCCCAGTCAGGAGCGGATGAGCTCGAGCGCCATGGGATCCGACACCTTGCTCGGTTCCCGTTTCGAGCGCTTCTCGTACCTCACATCTCCATCGAACTCTCTCAGCGGGATCGCCGAAAACTCTCGGGTAAGCGTGGCTCCGCCTGTCCAGCACAACTCGCAAGAGACCTCCAGCTTCAACCACAAGTCCACGTTAGAACTTTACCGCTCTTTGCCATCTGAAACGCTGCTCAAGAACTCTCAAACTTTAAGTCTTCCACGCAGCAGTAGTCTTGATGGAGGTCTTCTAATCAATGACCCCAAGGGCTTCCAGATGAATCAAATGCAAGAACCAGAGCGGAACCTACAACTCAAGTACAGAGCCTTCCCTGATGCATATGTGAGTATTGCTTTGCATGCACCTGCTGGTGATTTACAAGAGGGAAAGGGTGCCATGATGAAGTTTACCCCTCTGAGAACGAGGGCATGGAATCAATGAGAGTGTTGTTTTCATGTTATGTCACTGCTCTGTTTCTCGTAGTCCTAGTCAGCCTCTTAGTGTAACCTGATATTAAGCCACTCACAACAAGCATTGTGTAACATACTACACTCTAAAAATGCTGGGTTAAAAACAACCCAAGTTGGGTTGAAAATGGACAAACCCAGCAACTTGGTTGTTTTAACCCATCGGATGGGTTGTTTTAACCCAGCATTTTTTAGAGCATTTTTGTAGAGGCTTTTCCCAACCCTGCTACATTGTTCTTATGGACCTGGCTGTAATTTCGGCTGTGTCATTAGAGTTGGAACTAAACTAGACTCTCCAAGAGTTGGTCTGGTCCTAAACCTCAGTGAACGAAAGCCTAGAAGGGGTGTAATATCACCTCACCGAGAAGGGTTTACAATAGAGATTGATGGGAGTATTCATTACCTCAGTGCTCATGCAATATTCACGTTTCCTCTTGTCCTCCATAGCAGACGGAATTAATGCTGCTTCTCTGTACTGTACAGGGCCTAATGAGTTTGCAAGTCAAATATTATTTTATAATACGCAACTTTTTTTTTAGATACTATGGGAAGATGTAACCTTCAGCTGGTAGTCATGCTCACATTCATCAGGCATTTCTCAGATAACCATTATCTGCAAAAAAATCTTTATGGAACACTTGAATGCATTTGCATATAAGGCTTTAAATATCTCACAAGTTTGATCATGCATCAGAGAGAGTTCGTTCCTCTGGGACATGAATAGTGATGTTACTAAAGACAAGACTTTATGATTGTGATATATTGAGAGGTTTGTCAGGCAAATGTCTGTCACTAGGGAGTAACTTCTGTTATCACACATCCACTGTAAAACACACAGCTTGACCTCTGGCATTCACGTCATAGTGTTGACACAGGTTAACGATGTTGAATTATCTGACAATTCTACCCACATCCAACTTTATATTAAAATTTAATATGCAAAAGTCTTTGCATCCTGTTTCCAGTCCTATAACCCTAACCAGTTCCTAAAACAATAACAGTTCAGGTTTCAGTGACGGAGCAAATGCATAGAACAATGTCCTTATTGAAATTATATTTTTTTATAATACCAAAATGAAAACTGATCTATGTAATTAGGCTGGTTTCCAGTTGAATGCATTTCTTAGAGCATGATAATATAAGATGCAGTCTTCATTCAATAAACGCTTGTTTTCCCATTGGAAAGACCATTGAATGTAATCAAGCAGAATTGGCAGATTCAGGAATGATATCAGTAAAACAGGTCCTCCTGGACCTCTAGTCCACAGGCAGGGAAGGTGGGAGAGGCTGATGGAATGTGACACTGTGCATTATCTCGCTGTGTTCACTTTGTCTCCTCTAATTAGCTTTGATAATTTTCCTAGGCAGGCTATGCGTCGAGTCCTGCTCAGACACACCCTGATCTTGTGTTGGCAATGGCTTACTGTGTTTTTGCCAGTTGGAACAGGCATGGGGAAAACGATTATGTCGTCTGCATGTTTGACACATGTCAGTTCAGATTTCCTATAGGCAGTGTAGACTCATTTTCAGAGATGACTATTTTTCCTACTGTATTCTACGAATATACAGCACTATTAAATTGTTTGCATGTATGTGAAAGATAGAATGGTCTCATATTGCTCACATTTAAATCCAAGGCAGTGTGATTTAAATACTGTATGTTGTCTGATGGAGCCATCATTATTTTTTTTATGCAGCCTCCAAAGGCTTCCAAAGGCTCCCTATAAAAGGTCAGTTTTTAGGTGTAGTTGGCCTATATCCAGAGCTTAAAATAAAGACCAACCCATAACCGAATGTAGGTACATTTTGTGCAGTTGTGCATACTTTTGCTGCTAGCATATATATATATATATATATATATATATATATGCTATAGTATATATATATATATATATATATATAGTATTTTCATTTTGATAGATAAATAGATAGATAGATGTTTTAAGTATTTATTTTATTAGATATTTATTTTATTTATTTTTTACTATTTTCATATTTTAGATAGATATTTTTTTTATAAATTTTTTAGTATTTTCTATTTTAGGTAGATGGATAGATATTTTATAACTTGTTTAGTATTTTATTTGTTTATAGTTTTATGTTTATAGTATTTTTATAGTATTTTTTAGATATATTTTTTATTTTTTAGTATTTTCAATTTTTTAGATATTGATTTATTTATTTATTTAGTATTTTCTTTTTTAGATAGATAGATAGATAGATATTTTATTAGATATTTATTTTATTTATTTTTTAGTGTTTTCATTTTTTTTAGATTTTTTATAAATTTCTATTTTATTTTATTATTTTCATTTTTAGATGAATATTTATTTTTATATATATATATATAGATTTTATTTTTTTAGATGGATAGATATTTATTTTATAATTTTTAGTATTTTTTGTTTATAATATTATGTTTTTAGTATTTTTTGTATTTTCATTGTTTTTTAGATATTTATTTTATTTGTTTTTTTGTATTTTCTTTTTTAGATATTTATTTTATGCATTTTTTAGTATTTTCACTTGTTTTAGATAGATATTTAATTTTTTTTAGTATTTTATTTTTTTAGATATTTATTTGTTTAGTATTTTATTTTTATAGATAGATAGATAGATAGATAGAAAAAAAATATAAAACAATTCATCAAAAAGCGATCCTACTCCTTTCACTGCTCTGTTGAGTTGAGGTTACTGAACTGATCGACTGTAGAGATATGGACTGCGTCTCACACCCATTTTCACGGTGCATATCTTAAATATTCTGCCCTTCTTGAAAACATATTTTCACAGTGTCTGACAGTGAGACTGACGTAAAGTATGGTTAGTTCATAGAGGTAGTTTTACAGCATCTGCATTATATAAGCCCTGTATTTGACTTGTGATTAAGAGCACCCCATATGCAAACAGAGGAATTTGACTTGGACTTATGTGAAATGTTGTCTCTCTTCTAACCTTGCCATGCCTCACTGCAAGAGCAAAGGCATGTCGCTCAGTTTGGGAAGGGCTTTTCATCACCTCCTACACACATACAGTACAAACCAACAATGAGATCCTGACATTTAATGCAGAAACTCTTGAAGAACCTCTTGACTGCTGCACCTGTTGAGTTGACATGGATTTCCATTTCAAAAGTTGGTTTTCGCATACAGCAGATCTGCAGTGTTGATGTCATTCTGAGTGTGTTTCTCTTCATGTATATATTTAGCCTGAGGAGCTCGAAGTGTAATGGCATTTCAAACAGCTTGTTCAGTGAATGTTTGCTGTTTAAAGAGAGTCTGGAGTGAAGCCTCTCTCGTCTTCCTGTGTGTGTTTTTCTTCTATTGTAGGAATGTAGTGTTTTCTTAAAATACCTGAACCAAAGGTGATCTGTTTGTATGCTGATGTGCCAAGCTTTACATCACCATTTAAAGTACAAAGATGAGAAAATGAATAAAAATAATGTTGCGATGCATTTTGAACCTCAGTAGATTAATGGGTCTAGATTTCAGTGTTTTTCTGAGTGTGATTTATTCATTTAATTATTCAAAGTTCATGCACTGAACACTAAAGGAATGTCTGATAATATTATCTCCATGATTTCTGTCTGATATTTTCATAATAGCATGATATTTATCCATTATTTTTCTGACTCCACTGACAGATATTTGTTCTTGTTTTAAGCACAAACTCGCTTCATTTTCATGTTTTTTTTTTTTCTTTCAGAAAACAAGACTTAATATTTTCAGTCATGTTTGCTTCTCCAGCAAATGTATCTTGATTTAAGAACGCTTAGATATTTTTAATGAAAAGCAAGACCAAAATAAGCAATAAAACCTTTTTGCAGTGTGTTGAATTCATGTCATTGAAATGTTTCTTTTCTTTTCTTAGCTCACAAAAGAGAAGGAGCACGGCAAACTCAATCCTCGACCTGGAAAGGTGAGAAATTCTACACAAGTGTTCTTTCTTCTGTCACTAATGTTGTATTAATGTCTGATCAGGCCAGAGCAAACGCTGCATCTGCTGATGAGCCTGTTAAAGAGAAATGACAGAAAGGAAAGTGAGGAAAGCCTGAGGCTGGAAAGAGAGAGACTGATGGGTGAAACACCTGCTGCATGTTTGGACAGAAAGACAGGACTTTAAGTGACAGCAAAAGACATCAAGTCCTTTATCAAATGGTTTTTAAAAGAAATGATGGATTATAAATGAATAGCTAGTCCTGTGCTGACACCAGCACCAAATTCTTTGTATGTTTTATACATTGCGGTTGAGTTTTATAGCTCCTGATTGTGACTTTTATTGTACATTGAACTTTCTTTCATGTCTTCTTGTGCTTGAAAATGCCCATATTGGCAAGTATCCTCATAAACGTCAGTTATGTCTTGAGACAGTAGAGAAAGAAAACGCGTGTGTATCAGTATATTGGATCCGTGCATCAGCTCTTAAAGTGACAGCAGCCTAATAAACCTGCTGCTGTCTGTGTTATTAATGTTAATCTAACAACAAAAGATAAAGAAGAATCAATCACTGCTCTTGACTGAATAACTTTTGTAACTTTAATAAGGATTAATCCATGTCTAATTTATACAGTGAAAACTATGCAGTGTTATTTTACATTTGAAAACTTTATTAAATTTCTGTACCTGAAAATTGAGAATTTTTACTGGTATCTACAATTTCTACATAACTGCCTGTTTTTGCAATATATATATATATATATATATATATATATATATATATATATATATATACCACTTGCAGAATCTGTGAAAATGTGAATAATTTTAACAAAATAAGAGAGATTATACAAAATGCATGTCATTTTTTATTTAGTGCTGTCCTGAGTAAGATATTTTACATAAACGATGTTTACATAAAGTCCACAAGACAAAAAAAATAGCTGAATTTATAAATATGACACCATTCAAAAGTATGATCCACGACTGTTTTTTTGTTTTGTGATGGTTGTTCATGAGTCGCTTGTTTGTCCTGAGCAGTTAAACTGCCCAATGTTCTTCAAAAAAATCCTTCAGGTCCCAAATAAATATATATATATATATATATATATATATGTATATATAACCCTAACCTAACCCTATACATATATAATTTTTTATGCACTTTAACCTAAAAGAGAATGTTACTTCTGTTATAGTTTTTCTCCTTCATTCAGGTTTGCTGTCTGGTGGGAAAATTAAACCACAATAACGTTTTTCCAGAATGCAGGATTCAACTTGCCACTGTGACATTTACATCTATTTTATTTATTTGACAACTCAGTTTTTACTGAGCATTATACATGTCTAGTCAGTTAGTTTTGGTTGACATTCCTGTGTTCTTCATCAGCAGCAAAGTAAGAGATTTAGAAAAGGTCACCGAAACTGGATAATCAAGCTTATTCTTTTATAATTTCCTTCGGTGACATTAACTGCATTATTCACCAGTGTAATGTTGCAGCCTTAAGGATCTGAGACAATAAAAGTGCCTTTCCAAAGTAGGACAGAGGGAATGGACATGATTCACTGAGAAAGAAGGACCGCTTCCAGCATTAGTGCATCTGCTGCCCCTGGTGTTGAGATGGGGAAATATTAAACAATGCAGCCTTTGTAGAAAACATTGATGGGACTTTTTTAAGCGGTTTCTTTTTTTCCATCAGATGTTAATCTTTGACAAGCCTGGAATGAGCGGTCAGAGGATTGAGGTGCGTGGGGATGTTGTGGACGCCACACCATGGGAGTTTACAGACACGATTTCAATCCGAGTGATCAGAGGAGGGTGAGACACATTCACACGCTCACACAAACATGCTTTATCAGCTTAATTTCTATCACTGCTGATGTTTATGCTGTAAGTCATAAGTGTGCACTAGGTTTGGAAAATGTGTATATTTTAAGTAACATACTGTACTGTTCAAAAGTTTGGGGTCGGTGAGATTTTTTAAAATGTTTTTAAAATAAGTCTCTTCTGCTCATCAAGGCTGCATTTATTTGATCAAAAATACAGTCCAAAAGTGAAATATTATTCCAATGTAAAACAGCTGTTTTCTATGTGAATATATAGTAAAGTGTAATTTATTCCTGTGATCAAAGCTGAATTTTCAGCATCATTACTCCAGTCTTCAGCCTTGCTTGTTTCATATACATTGGCGTAGTACAGTACTAATGCGTTTTGGTATGATGCAAAACATTAAGGACAGTAAATATTAATGCAAAATGAATAATGTGTTCAGATGAGCTGGTGAAGGAATCAGACACATTCCACATCAGTTTTGACATGCAGACTCTCCCTGCCTTCCAGCAAAAACATCTCTGAATCCCTCCAAATGATCATTAACTGCAGAAACGAGCAACTCTAGATTTTGCAAATTGCTGTTATTGACTTATGACATTTATACATATAAGAACAGCTCAAATCTACTGTATCATCCTTTGTCACTTGCTCAGCTCAAAAATTTGTTCAAAAATACAGTAAAAACTGTGAAATATTATTCCAATGTAAATCAGCTGTTTTCTATGTGAATATATAGTAAAGTGTAATTTATTCCTGTGATCAAAGCTGAATTTTCAGCATCATTACTCCAGTCTTCAGTGTCACATGATCCTTCAGAAATCATTCTAATATGATGATTTGATGCTCAAGAAACATTTATGATTATTATCAATGTTGAAAACAGCTTCATATTTTTGCGGAAACTTTTTTCAGGATTTTTGATGAATAGAGCAGCATTTATTTGAAATAGAAATCTATTGCAACATTATAAATGTCTTTACTGTCACTTTTGATCAATTTAATGCGTCCTTGCTGAATAAAAGTAAAAAAATCTTCCTGATCCCAAACTTTTGAACGGTTCAGAAAAAGACTTTGTTTTGTCTTCCAAAGTTGGGTGTTGTATGAGAAGCCGGACTTCAAAGGGGAAAAGATCGCTCTGGACGAGGGCGACACCGAGCTGACGAATCCATTCGGACCGGATGAAGAAGTGACTGATCAGCAGAATGGATTGACAGCGGATCACGGAGAAGAAGACGGTGAGCCCAAGCCTCGGATGAAGAGGAGGTTCGTCATCGGATCCATACGGCGAGCAGTGAGGGTACGTGCTGGTTTTCTCTTCTCTTTATTAGCTGAAATTCAAGTTTAAACTCTTAAAAATAAAGGTTTTTTTATTGGCATTGATGGTTCGATGAAGAACCTTTAACATCCATGGAACCTTTCCATTGCACAAAAGGTTCTTTAGATTATTAAAATGTTCATTACACTAAGAAAAACATGGTTATTTTAACTGAACTGATCACTGAAAGGTTCTTTGGGGAACCTAAAATGGTTCTTCTATGGCATCACATCACATCACAGCCATGTTTATGAAAGGACGAAGTGCGCCACCTTGTGTGTACATTTGGTAGAACTTCTACCAACTTTTGACCTGTGGTGGAGGAAGTACACAACTCAAGAACCCTATTAAAAAATTACTTCAGTAATTTAAAATATAAGTAATTTAGTATGTATTGCAAAAAGGCAAACTTTTTATTTTATTACCAATACTTATTATACACCATCAAAACATTAAACTTTAATATACTAAAATAGCAGTTTAAGTTACTGAGTGTGCAAACAAATAATAGAGTATTTTAAAAATGGGGAAAAACTAAATTTGTGCAAAAATGTGGCCAAAAATAGTATAAAAATACATCACAGTGCAAAATGTGTTATCATTTTAAGAGGAACGCTGTGAAAACATACTAGTTTATATCATCTGAACCTCCTACAGAAGATGCATGGGTACTAATTTGCGTTATTTTACCTAAAATCACTGTACAAACAGTGACACAAATGCAAACATCTAGCGTTTCACATTTACAGCAGATTTAGTTAACACATAATCGACAGTCGTGACCTAAATATGATTTCATTGACAATAATCAATGCTAAATTTCGGCATTAGTAACTTACATCAGTTGCACACACATTCAATTTCTGTTCCTACATTATTTTGACCGAATCATTGAATCAGTGAGTTGTTGACTCACAAACAGCTGCAGTTGAATCAGTCCAGTTCACAAATGAATCGCTCAGTGTGATCTGTGAACCAGTTCATTGGAGAGAATCAATTCGTTCACAAATCGTACATCGCTCTCACGTCTCGTTTTCTTCAGTTCGAAATAACAAAGAACAACACAGTGGAATACAGTGGAGTAAAAAAAATATATATATATTATGCTTTGGAATGCAGTGAGTTAAAAGTAAAAGTTTCCAAAATAAAAATACAGATACTTGAAAAATGTTAAAGGGATAGTTCACCCAAAAATGAAAATGATCCCATGATTTACTCACCCTCAAGCCATGGGTGTATATGACTATCTTCTTTCAGATGAACACAACCAGAGATATATTTAAAAATATCCTGGCTGTTCCAAGCTTTATAATGGGAGTGAATGGGGGTTGAGATTTTGAAGCCCAAAAAAGTGCATCCATCAATCTTAAATATAATCCATACGGCTCCAGGGGGTTAATAAAGGCCTTCTGAAGAGAAGCGATGGGTTTTTGTAAGAAAAATATCCATATTTACAACTTTATAAAGTAAAATAACTTGCTTCCAGCAGACGACCGTACGCATTGAGTTACGGCGGAAGCGTAACCTCTGACCCGACGCAGTGACGAACGCGGAAGTGCAGAGGATAGAGCAAAACAAAACACCGGTCACGAGTTAGAAGTCTAAAACGAGAAATTTTAAAGAGAAATGTTGGAGGAACCCACACTTGCATACATTTTTTCAATTCATCTTTGTTACTTATCACAACACTTTTTGATGCTCAACATCACTTTTCCGCCTTTCCAGGATTACAGCGTTCCTGAAATCAGCTTTTTCCCAGAGGAGAACGCAGAAGGGAAGAAGGTCACGTTCAGAGACACGTCAGAAGACTCCCGAATCTTCGGCTTCCCGATCAAAGCGAACTCCATCATCATCAACGCTGGGCTGTGAGTGATCCGTGCCGCTCTTTCTGAACACGTGTGCTCGTTCCTCTCTCATCATCGTGCGTTTGCTCTGCTCCAGGTGGCTGGTGTTTGCCGAACCCTTCTTCCAGGGCGTCCCGCGGGTGCTGGAGGTCGGAGGGTTCTCCAGTCCCGCCGCCTGGGGCGTCACACACCCGTACGTCGCCTCCGTACACCCGATGAAGATAGTAAGCGTCTTCTTCTCAGTCCTCCACAGCAGATCAGTCATTAATGAGCTTTATTAAACTGATGAAATGTCTTTCACAGGGGGAACCTAGAGTAGAGAACCTCTATGAGCCTAAAGTACGTTTAAATTCATCAGTTTCATCATTCATTCAGTTCTGTGAAGAATCAAGGATAGTTAATGTTCAATATCTGTTGTTTTGTGGCAGATTGAGCTGTATGAAAAGCCATATTTCACTGGCAAAAGCAGAGAAATCTACAGCAGCACCAGAGATTTTCTGTCAAGAGTCGACAGGCAACAGTCTCTGTTCATGTTCAGCGCAGGATCCATTAAAGTCATCGGCGGCTGGTGAGAGTCTGAGAACTGACATCATTAAATGATCATCGTTTAATTCTTCTCTAATCTGACTCCATCTGTCCCGCAGCTGGGTGGGATACGAGAAGGAGGGTTTCCGTGGTCACCAGTATCTGCTGGAGGAGGGCGAGTACCATGATTGGCGGGTGTGGGGCGGAGTTGATTCGGAGCTGCGCTCGGTCCGCGTCGTCCAGGCTGTGAGTCGCTGTTACACACGTCACATGACACATACGTGATACCATCTCCCCAGGACTCATACCATATAACACTTTACTATAAGGTCTCATTTAGTTCATGCTTTGACTAACATGAACTAGCAATATATTCTTACAGCATTTATTAACCTTTGTTGATGTTATTTAATAAAAATGTTCATGTTAGTTCACAGTGCATTAAATATTAGTAAATGTTAAGATTAATATTAACTAAGATTAATAAATGCTGTAGAAGTGTTGTTCATTGTTAGTTCATGTTAACAAATGAAACCTTGTTGTAAAGTGTTACCTAGATGTCAAAGTGTTAATAATACAATTAATAATAACAATAAAATAATAGAATTTCTGTGACTAGCTATAAAGGCCTGTTAATGTACTAAAAATTATAGAAAATATTAGTATATTTTATTAAATTAATATATTACTACTACTAAGTAATAATAATAAAATAAAAATAATTTCTGTGACTATTTATTAGGGCCTGTTAATGTCTATAGTAAAAATTATATAAAATATTATTGATATTGATATACTACTACAACTACTAATGATAATAGCATATCAACAATAACATAAAAAATGTTTTAAGAAATTTAAATAGAAATATAAAGACTTGCTAAAAATTATTATTTTTTTAAATTAGTATATGAATATACTACTACTACTACTACTACTACTAATTATAATAATAATAATAATAACAATAATATTTTTAATAACATTTTTAAAAAATATTCTGTGACTAGCTGTAAAGGCATGTTAATGTCTATACTAAAAATTATAGAAAATATTAATATATTTTATTATATTAATATACTGCTGCTGCTACTACTACTACTACTAATAATAATATAATAATAAATGTTTTTTTGATTAAATAGAATTTCTATATAATTTCTTGCTATAAGACATGAAAATGCATTTTCGAAATATATATAGAAATATGAATATATTTTATTATATTAATATACTACTACTACTAATATTATTATTACAAAAAAAAATACATATTTAAAAAAAAAAATTAAATACAATTTCTTTGACTAGCTGTAAAGGCATGTTAATGTCTATACTAAAAATTATAGAAAATATTAATATATTCTATTATATTCATATACTACTACTACTACTAACAATAATATACTATTTTTTTTAAAAATTAATTAGAATTTCTGTGGCTTGCTATAAGACATGTAAATGCATTTTAAAATATATATAGAAATATGAATATATTTTATTATATTAATACTACTACTAATATTATTATTATTACAAAATTAAAAATAAAAATACATATTTTTTAAAATGTTTAAATACAGTTTCTTTGACTAGCTGTAAAGGCATGTTAATGTCTATACTAAAAATTATAGAAAATATTTTATAATTATAGAAAATTAAATAGAATTTCTGTGGCTTGCTATAAGACATGTAAATGCATTTTAAAATATATATATATAGAAATATGAATATATTTTATTATATTAATATACTACTACTACTAATATTATTATTACAAAAAATAAATAAAAATCCATCTTTTTCTAATTTTTAAATAAAATTTCTGTGACTAGCTATAAAGGCATGTCTTTATGGCGTGTATAGATCTAATATCTATAAAAAATGAATATATTTTATTTTATTAATTTACTACTACATCTACTACTACTACTACTAATATATATTTTCTTTTTTAATTAAATAGAATTTCTGTGACTAGCTAATAAAGACGTATAACTGTTTTAAAAATTTATAGAAAATAATTTTATATTAATACAATAAATAAAGAATTAATACACTTCTTTATGAGTTCATTTATTTAAGTTTGCACAACATTTTGGAGTTTGGTGGTTGATCATTAAACCTCATTGTGAAGGAAAGTAAAGTGAATCTGCTCCTCAGGATCTGTCCGAGCCTCTGCTGGTGTTGTACGGGATGCCTGACGAGGAGAAGCAGGAGGATGAGGAGCGCACCTTCGAGGTGACGGAAGCTGTGCCGGATGTGGAGCTGTTTGGGTTCGGCATCAACACCCGGTCCATCCACGTGCTGAGCGGAGCGTATGTTCAGACCTCGACCCTAAACCTCCTCCACTCGCCTCTGTCTGTCTGCTTCACTGAGCCCTGCTTTCTCTCTGCTTCTGTCTCATGCTCAGGTGGGTGGCCTACTCTCATGTGGACTTCTCAGGTAACCAGTACGTCTTGGAGAAAGGCTTCTACAACAACTGTGGCGACTGGGGCTCCGGAGACAACCGCATCTGCTCCATACAGCCCATCCTCACTGTAAGAGCCTTTACTGTTCACTCACCTGAGCCTGATAACACCTGTTCAACCAGATGTCAAATGCGCTGAAATAGTATTTCATTTACATAAATTATTTAATTTCAGTTCATGAATTTAATTTTCTGTGCTTGACTTCATTAATGATTTATTTACTGAATGAGCGTCCGACTCATTCTGTATCTTATTTATGTATCCTGTCATGTTAATACATTTTAAATAAATTTTTATTCTTGTTTGCATCTGTTGTGATTATTTTATAATTAGTTTATATCATTTTTATGTAAAGCACTCTTAATCTTCTGATGTGTGTGAAATGTGCTTTATAAATCAACTAAAGAGGTTGTTCTTGTGTGTTTCAGGCGCCCAGTGAAGGACCCAGCTTCAGAAATGAGGTGAGCTGACTGCGTTTACCGACCCTACCGCAAGATTTAATGTTGTTAAAAGAAGTCTCTTCTGCTCACCAAGGCACCATTTAGCTGATCATAAGTACTTTAAAAATTGTGAAATATTATTATGACATAAAATAGCTGTTTTCTATGTGAATATATAGTAAAGTGTAATTTATTCCTGTGATCAAAGCTGAATTTTCAGCATCATTACTCCAGTCTTCAGTGTCACATGATCCTTCAGAAATCATTCTAATATGATGATTTGCTGCAACTGTTAAAAACAGTTCAGATTTTTTTGTGGAAAATGTGATACATTTTATTTTTCAGGACTTTTTGATGAATAGAAAGTTCAAAAGAACAGCGTTTATTTGAAATAAAATTTTTTGTAATATTATAAATGTCTTTAAGGTCCCAATATACTTCAGAAAATGAACTGGTGTGACGTCATTTCGAACAAAATTAGGCCAAAACAACGTTTCCAGAAAACTTCGCTCCGGCTGGTAAACACCTCTGAACCATGGGTCCGTTGTGATGACATGGGATCAATTTCCCGTCAAAAGTATTGCAGTCACGGATCAAAAAAGTTATCAGACTAGCAAACAATGTGGTCACAGATAGAAAAATAATATCAATCAAAAATTTAAAAATAATTACGAAACAAAACTTTAAACACATTTAAAATTATATTGCACAAAACTGAAACACAAGTTCAAAGTTATCTAAATCACACACAACTGCTCATATTTTCATTTTTTGCACGCTTACGCTGTTTTTTCCTTTGCTCTTGTTTCCACATTCGGCACTTGCTTTTCCGAATGTTGCAGTTTGAGTTTCATGTAAATCAGGGCGGGTTTAAGCGTCACCATTGGTCCACCAGTTCTAGATTGACAGCTCCTCCTCTAGCCAATCAATTGAAGAGGGGAGTTGACGTCACTCCCAGAATATTTTGTTGTATGAATATATTTATATAAGTTATTTCAGTTAATATAAAAAGCAACATTTTGAGCTAAAAGCTGAGAAAATGGCCTTTCTGTCAGAGACTTCGTCCGGATGGGATTCAGAGCGATGATCAAAACACAGATGGAGTAGATCGAGTCCATCAACACCTCAAAGCTTCACAGTCGTTTCCTCTTCATGAGTTCAGTAACGTTTTGATTTAAATGTTTGATGATCGTGTTATTTTATGCTTCTATCGCTTGTTTCTGCTTCTTCTTCACCTGTGTTTTGATCCGGAGATTCTGTACTCTTTCAGAAGATGTGTAACAGCGCCCCCTAGCGTAAATAAACGTGACGAATAAAGCTGCAGCAAACATTCACTATGATCAGATGCTTTCTGAACTGTTGTTTTCTCACCCGGTGTTTTTGTTACTGAGAGAAAAGCGTTCAGCACATAGTTACATATTCATAGTCAGGAGCAGTATATCGCTGGTCACGTATTTCAAACTTCTTTTTACCCCTAAGCGATGAACGAAAACGAACTTCCTTTACTGTCACTTTTGATCAATTTCTTGCCACATAAAGGTATTCATTTCTTTTAAAAAATCTTCCTGACCCTAAGCTTGAGTAAAAAGTTCATCTTCATCGCCGCAGGTGCTGCTGTACTCAGAGCTGGACTTCCAAGGCTCGTGTCGAGTGTGTCATCAGAACCAGAGCAGTTTGCTTGAGAGTCTCTCTGTCCAGTCCTGCAGGGTGGTGGGAGGAAGGTCAGTGAGGAGGATCTCTGCTGTGTTCATGATGATAAATTTCTTTCTGATTGTGGCAAACTCACTTTGTACACCTCTGTTGATTTCAGTTGGGTGCTCTATGGAGGAGAGAAGTTTACAGGAAACATGTGCGTTCTGTCTGAAGGAGATTATCCCAACCTGACCAGCATGGGCGTCCCACCCAACTCCAGTATTCGCTCCGTCAAAGCAGTTCCGATGGTGAGTAGAAACTATGTGTTTCTGGAAAGGTGGTCACTCTAAAAAAAAAAATGACTGTAAATAAACGAAACAAATTCACACAGTAAAATACCTTTTTCCATTGAAACGGTAATATACTATAAAACAATGCATTCTGGGTAATATTTGTCATTTTAAGAAAAGAGGCCTATAGGCTACTTTCTCGAAAACGACAAATAATATTACCCAGAATGCATTGTAATATATAGAATGCATTGCAATATACAGAAGTAATATACTGTAAAAACAATGCATTCTGGGTAATATTTGTTGTTTTCAAGAAAGTAGCGTATAGGTTACTTTTATTCTGATTATTGACTAAGAATTGTGGATATTTTTACTGACATTTTTATCATACCCCAATGCAAAGGTGTGTTACTTGCAGTGTTGGAGAAAGTTACTTTTAAAAGTAATGCGTTACAATATTTCCCAACTAATGCGTTACTTAGCTACTTTATATGGAAAATAATGCATTGCATTACTTTTGTGTTACTTTGTCTCACCTGGGCTGGGCTTGCAGTAACTTGTAACTTAATTTTTGTTGTCAGTTTAAAATGCGTTACTTTACTAGTTACTTGAAAAAAGTAGTCTGATTACATAGCTCACATTACTTGTAATGCGTTACCCCCAGTACTGTTTTAATCTACTGTGGATGGATTGGATTTTTTCTGTGACACCTAATTGTTACTACAATTATGAGCTTAAAGGGTTAGTTCACCCAAAAATGAAATTTCTGTCATTAATTCCTCACCCTCATGTCGTTCCACACCCGTAAGACCTTCGTTCATCTTCAGAACACAAATTAAGATATTTTTGATGAAATCCGAGAGGTATATGACCCGTCCATAGACAGCAATATAATCAACACTTTCAAGGTCCAGAAAGGTACTAAAGACATCGTTAAAACAGTCATGTGACTGCAGTGGTTCAACCTTAATGTTATGAAGAGACGAGAATACTTTTTGTGCGCAAAAACAAAACAAAAATAACGACTTTATTCAACAATCTCTTCTCTTCTGTGTCATTCTCATACGTTGTTTACGTCCAGCGCTTCCAGGTTCTACGTCAGAACGCCGACTCATTATTGGCCGGCTCCTGCATCAGCATCACACGCATGCGTCGTGCTGATCACATGATCAGCTTTGGCCAATACTGAGCCGGCATTCGGACGTAAACACGGAAGCCTTCACTGTGCTTACTGCGTCACCTGCGTAAGATAATGACAGGGAAGAGAAGAGATTGTTGAATAAAGTGGTTATTTTTGTTTTGTTTTTGCGCACAAAAAGTATTCTCGTCTCTTCATAACATTAAGGTTGAACCACTGCAGTCACATGACTGTTTTAACGATGTCTTTAGTACCTTTCTGGACCTTGAAAGTGTTGATTATATTGCTGTCTATGGACGAGTCATAAACCTCTCGGATTTCATCAAAAATATCTTCATTTGTGTTCTGAAGATGAACGAAGGTCTTACGGGTGTGGAACGACATGAGGGTGAGGAATTAATGACAGAAATTTCATTTTTGGGTGAACTAACCCTTTAAGCACATCCATTTAATGTCAGTATTGTGTTCACATGAGGTGAATTTAATGTCAATATTGCCTAAATCATTATGATGGTGTGTGATGATGTAGTCACTGATTTTGTCTGTTTGTTCTCTCTCTCAGACATTTTCCGTACCGTCGATCTCTCTCTTTGGACTGGAGTGCTTTGAAGGTCGGGAGGTCGCTATCGACATGCAGGTTTCCAACATGCAGGAGGAAGGATTTAATACACACTTCCTCTCTGTCAGAGTCAACAGCGGTTGGTGAGTTTGCAATGCTGTTTATTATTGCTTCATATTAGTGCCATTGCCATTCAACAGTTTGGGGTCGGTACGATTACTTAATGTTTTCTAAAAAGAAGTCTCTTCTGCTCATCAAGGCTGCATTTATTTGGTCAAAAATACAGTAAAAATTGTGAAATATTATTCCAATGTAAATCAGCTGTTTTCTATGTGAATATATAGTAAAGTGTAATTTATTCCTGTGATCAAAGCTGAATTTTCAGCATCATTACTCCAGTCTTCAGTGTCACATGATCCTTCAGAAATCATTCTAATATGATGATTTGCTGCTCAAGAAACATTGAAAACAGTCATATTTCTGTGGAAACTGTCATACATTTTATTTTTCAGGATTCTTTGATGAATAGAAAACAGCATTTATTTGAATTTATATCTTAGCGTGCATGTCAATCTCTCCGCAGCTGGGTGTTATGTGAACATAGTAACTACAGGGGGCGCCAGTTCCTTTTGGAGCCCATTGAAATCTCAAACTGGCACAAATTCAGCTCTGTCTCCTGTATCGGTTCCCTGTATCCAGTCAGACAGGTTAGTACCACCTTCACATGACCGATTCAGAATGTTTTGTTCACAAGACAACACAGTATAATTTTACATGTCCATGTTTTAATAATCCCTACAGAAGCAAAGACTGTTCCGCATCAGGAATAAGGAGACGGGCCACTGTATATCAGTGCAGGGCGGTGTGGAGGACATGAAGACGGGCCGTGTGGTCGTGTCGGAGCAGGTGGAGGGAATGAGTGACGTTTGGCTTTACCAGGACGGGCTCATCAAGAACAAGGTGTGCATGCGTTACTCTTACTCTTATTTATAGTTTGGAACTGAGCTTTGAACGTGTGGTGTCCGTGTGTCAGCTGGCCCGAACCACGAGTCTGCAGGTCATGGGGAACGTGGAGTCCGGCGCGAAGGTGGTGCTGTGGACGGAGACACGTGTGCCAGTGCAGACGTGGAGCGCGCAGGTCAGAGGTCGCATCTCCAGCAACAACTTCCCTGGGATGGTGCTGGACATCAAGGGTGAGAGGAGCAAGCTTTAATACAGTGTTATGTACTATTAAAAAATTATCTATTATAAAATATTATTTTATTAATATTGTTATCAATAAATAAAATAATGATATTAATGATATCAATACAGAAATGTCATGCTGTACTTTAAACAACATTTTTCTGATCTTTGCATAATTATTTTGCATGCAGTTTTTTAACTACATTAACCAGCATTAAGTAAGGAATACTTTACATTTTTACTAAACTAAATGTACTGCAAAAAAGCTAAAAGGTGATTCAAAATGGTGGAAAAATTGATGGCCTGCAAAAACACCTAAATACACTAACATTCAAAAGTTTAGGGGCTGTAATTTTTTTAAAGAAAGAAAGAAATACTTTTATTCAGTAATGATGCATTCACAATCTATTTCAAATAAATAATAAAAATAAATAAAACATTTTCCAACTTCCAATTCATCAAAAATCCAAAAAAAAAGTTTCCACAAAAATATGAAGCTGTTTTCAACACTGATAATAATCAGAAATGTTTCTTGAGCATCAAATCATCATATTAGAATGATTTCTGAAGGATCATGTGACACTGAAGACTGGAGTAATGATGCTGAAAATTCAGCTTTGATCACAGGAATAAATTATATTTTACTACATATTCACATAGAAAACAGCTGATTTACATTGGAATAATATTTCACAATTTTTACAGTATTTTTGTTCAAATAAATGCAGCTTCGGTGAGCAGAAGAGACTTCTTTCAAAAACATTAAAAAATCTTACAGACCTCAAATATTTGAATGGTAGTGCATACTTTCCCATATAAATTTAAAATATATAAATTCCTTTATAAATATATAGATTTCGACCTAAAATCTTGATGTTGGAAACAAAAAGTTCATGTCCTTGTTATTTGACAATGACTCAAAACTAAATCATTGTCCAAAACTAACTCTAAACTTACGGGAAGCTAGTTTCTGCCACGGATTAAAAAAATAAAAAGTAGTTTTTTACCAGTTACCTTTTTATTCTATGGCAGAAGCAAACTCTTCATAAAAACTACATTGTTGTAAAAAAAAAAACGTGTGGCAATCCTATTCCTCTTTTTTTACAGGAGGCAAAACATACGACAAACAGCATTTAGTGATCCGAGAGGAGAATGAGGAGAGCGAGAGCCAACAGTGGGAACTGGAGTTTGTTTAACCCCGCCCCCTCTCATGTTCATGTGACCTGACTCCACCCACTCCTCCTCATGAAATACGACACTCATTCTCTCGTACAGCTGAAGAAAGTTTCTCTGTGTAGAAGAGATAAAACAGACACATTTACCAATGAGAGTGAAACACCATCCGAGCTTCTGATTGTGAAACATAAAGCTCTCGCCTGAATGGGGTGTGTCTTATTTGCACATAGTTTGAATAAATATTACATACAGGTCATTTTTACGATGTACACACTGAAGATGGTGCTGGTGGTTTAACCTTTATAATGTCACTGAAAAACGAGATATTTTTCTCTGTCTCCGTATGCATCACATTGTTGAATATCGTACATTTGTATTTTTCTAAGCATTCTTTCATTTCTGCTCATGTTGTTTACACGCTAATGTTATTTTATTTTCCTAGATATTATTCGACATATTGGGTATATTCTGGAATGTGTGCTTTAATATCAATGTCTGCGATTAGTTTATAGCAGCTGCAAATCTTGCCGGGTTTCGGTCTGTCGTGTCGTTTTTAATATCAAAAAGTGTGTTGATGTCAGAGTCGATATAAAATCGCCATGTCTTTGGAAAACCAAGAAAGTTTTTATGTGTAAATGTTATTTTTCAAGTACAATGTAAAATTTTATGTAACAGGGAGTGGCTTTAATTTTGTAATAAAACTGTAAAATGAAATCATGCTTGGATGTTTTTGACTTTAATGCATTGACGTGTTGGAGTTTCTGCTCTAATTTTGTTGGCTTGAGAAAGACAACGTACTGAAATGCTATTTAACCCGTGAAGTGCCTTTTTATTGTCTTTTTTCATATCACATATTTTAGCAATCATCATAAATTAGGTATCATTCAATGCTTACGAACGCAAGATTCATCCCTTTTTGAAATTGGATGTTGCGTTACCATGGAAATAGTACTTTAATTTCTCTTAGCAAGCTCCTCCCCTAGTGGGCGGTGTCAGGTTTCAAATTACAATATTTATTTTAGCTACTTTATAGTCAAAACCTTTTCTAATCTTGACAAAACACATCACCGGAAAGGTCTGAGTCTCACGGTTCCATATTTGCCAACTGTTTTGTAAAAATAGAAGTGATATTTGGACAGAAATTTATCAATTTGTAACAGGAGAATGCATTAAAAAATGCATAAAATCTCATGGGAACTTCAATTTTTGTGATATCAACTTCAAATTTGAAACAACATATGGCTTTTATTTGATAGCAATTTTAGAGTCAAATATATTTGATCAAATATAAATTTTATATATATATATATATATATAAAATGTTTAATACAGTACATTTGATTTACAGTAAATTTAAACTTCCATATCGTTTTCATACTTTAATTTTTTGAAGTGCTTTAGCAATAATCTCTTCTTTAAAACAAGACCAAACTTTCCAAAGCAGTTTGCAGTTTTTAAGTTTGTACAATGTGCATTTTCATGTCAATTCTAAAAAAAAATGGGGGATGAGACTTAAAGGGTTCAACTTATTAGTGGTGTTCTTCATCATCTTCTCTTTGCAACCACCCAAGTACCCTAGCAAACTATCCGTCTGTCTAAACAAACACTTCAAACTTTCAGGCTTGGCTTTCTCAAGCAAACATCAAGGTTTGTTTACAAACTTTCCTCAACTAGTTTCTTATAACAATTAACAAAACACAACTTGTATCGGTATACATATGCAGAACTAACATTTTATGTTATGTTATCAAAACGTTATTTCTGAGCCAGTTTTTTTAATGTTTTAAAAACGTTTTTTCTTGGTTATATGAACATTAAGGGAACCTTCCTTGTGTCATTTTTTCAAACATTATGGGAATGTTACTTTTGAGTGTTCTCTGATTTTGAGCAAACGTTTTGAGAACATTATTAAAGAACTTTGAACGAACGTTCCCTTAACGTTACTGGAAGAACTTTGAGAGAACCTTGACAGAACATTCCCTGTTCGCTATTTTACCTTGGCTCAGGAATCTGGATGTTCTGCCAAGGGACTGAATGACTTCTGTCATGCTTACGCTGAGATCAGATCATTGAGATTCCAGCGTGACGGATTGGAGCGACGTGTTTGTTACGTGTAAAGATGTCTGATAACGGCTGTGAATGAGTGAAAAGCATGCAGATGTCATGTTATCTGAACGGCTCTACAAACCAAACGCCACACCTGCTGATGTTGCTCTTTCAGGTGGAGGTTGATTCTCCTTATATGTTTAGTGTTTGACTTGAGCTTATTTACACGGTCACATGCAAGTTCAGCTCTGTTGACATTAACAACACCTTCTGACATGTCTCACATTACAGCCTGTTTTACCCAACATCTTTAGCACCGACACTGTAAATCCAAACAGGATCTTTTGAGTTTTCATTTGAAGAATCTTTGTAATTCAGAAAAGGTTGTTTTGGGTGGAATGTGTTCAATTGTGTCTTCCAGTTCTGCAGGTTTTTTTTAAGGTTTTTGTGTGTCTCCAGGTTACACCCATGATTGGATATCTGATCCGATCTGATCTGAGCCATTGAGAACTTCTACTTGGTTTGAGGCATCTACGGTGTACGGAAAGCCGGAGCTGTTTATTCCTCAAAAGTCTTTTAAAACATTGAGTTTTTTGAGTTTGATGAGCTGAAAGTCTGAGATTCATACACACTTCAACCAGAATCTTCAACAGGTAAACCAACGCAACTTTTTCAGTCTTGTTTTCTGAAATAATCATCAAAATGAAGTGAGTTTGTGCTTAAAACAAGAACAAATATCATCTTTCTTCAGTCAGAAAAAATCATCTTGTTCATCAAGTTTATTTTTCTGACTCCACTGACAGATATTTGTTCTTGTTTTAAGCGCAAACTCACTTCATTTTGATGATTATTTAAAGTAATTTTGTTTCTTCAGTAAATGTATCTTGATTTAAGCATGTTTAGATATTTGTACTGGAAAACAAGACAGAAATACTGAGGAAGAAATTCATTTTTTAAAAAAAAAATTGTTGGTTTAACTTAAAAAAGTAAGTTACGTGGTTGCCTTAAAATTTTGAGTTCATTGAAATTAAAAATTTGAGTTAATACAATGAAGGCGATTGATTTAATCAACAGAAACTCTAAATATTATGCTATCTGAACCAAATTAATTATCTAAGTTGATTTGACAAAAGAAATTTTTTTTGCAGTGTAGGGACAGGTTTGCTGGTTTAAACAGCTGTAATTACATGCACATATATTTTTTTAATACAATATAAAAGCACGCATGAAAAGCGCATTGTATCAAATGATTAATTTGAATGTTAGTACAGTTAAAAACACTTGGACTGTTTTTCTCCATACAGATTGTGAATATCATCCTTCACTGATAAAAGAGCTGCGATGGAGACAGAATCAAACTCACAGGATTCGTCTCCACTGATGGTCAGATCCTGGATCAGTTGTTGTGTCATACTTCAGTAACATTGTTTGTCTTCTCAATACAGTTTTCTCTTCTACGCTTTCATCCCTTTACACTGCCCGTCCCACAGACTGAAGGCATGTGGTGGGGAACGCTGGGATCCGTTCGGCCCTTCCCAAATTTCCGTGCCGAGAGAGATGTTACAATCCTTCAGGCTGCTCTGGAGAAGAAAGGTTCATTGACATGAATGATTATTGTGGTAGTAATCATCCGACTGCTAGTGTTCTGTCATATTTAAATGTTTTTAATTCAAACTACTGTATCTTTTTGTTAAAGATGTGAGCACTGTTGTGAGAATACTAACCAATCGCAGTAACGCTCAGAGACAATCTCTGGCCCGCGTCTACAAGAACGTCTCACAAAAGGTAAGAAACTAATTTATCTCCAAATCACCACAAACTAGTCACAATATGTCACAATAATATCTTTTGATCAGGCATTCCACCTGGGTCCTAAAGGAGACCAGATTCCCTCATTTAAATAATTCATACGCAGAATAAAGGGGCGGTTATGGTAAGGGGCGGGACATTTCCCAAACACCAATCACAACACACTGCTCCAGCCGACCAATCAGAGCACATTGTGCTTTTCAGAAGGAGGGGCTTCATAGAGACAGGAACTAAACAGAGCGTTACTGACAGACTGGGAAGAGAGGAGCTGAACAATGGAGAATATGAGGAAAATAATCAACATTCAAGCAGGAAAACCTGTTCTAGTAGAGCCAGAAACAACATCAAGACTTGTAAAAGGGCATAATACGGTGTCTTTAAAAAACATCTAAACAGGAAGGACGTTTTGTGAGATTTGGTTTAGGGAACAGAAAATATTATTACAGTTTTTTACAATCGCTAGGACCCATTTCTCAATACTTGAGTCACTTTTTCAAAACTCTTCACACAGTGAGCACAACAGAAGTCGATGTGGGCTAAACTGTGGATCATTTATCATTGCTTTGGCACAAAATGCATTCAATGACTTCATCTTTCAAATTACATTCATTCTTTTCTCACTTCGACACAACAAACGACAAAACTCGGTGTACCTACAGGCTAGTTTGCACATGCTTACGTACTGTTTTCAAAACTTAAGTTCAAAACAATAACATAATACAAAACTGAATAAGACAGAAATATGCTACATTTCTACAGTAATATTGTAATGAAATATATTCTGATCAAAAAAATCAAATACTATCAAAGCAGTTAGATGAAACTGAGCATACACAAGCCCAAGTCTTTCAGTTTCATTATCATCCATTCAAAGGGGAAAACTTGGGAATAATTTTGCACTGTTATGTAAAAATCATGTAACATAAACTGCAGTGAATTATAAACAATAGAGAGTGTTATTCTTGTTTTGTTAAGAAATTTTACAAAAGAAAACATTGTATAATGCTACCTGATGTTAGTGTTTTTTAGGTCAGTGTTTTATGACTGACAAAGTGTGTTTGTTGGGTGAAACCTTCTGGAAGAATGAGTTGATTTGAGACTTGAATGAAGTGTTTTGGTAGATTTAGTGCATTTTGAATGTGAAATTAACTCCTGTGCCAAAATGAAAGTTGGTTAGGAGAACTGTGTGAAGAGTTTTGAAAAAGTGACCTAAGTATTGAGAAATGTGTCATAGCGATTGTAAAAAACTGTAACTCAGTATAAAATCAATAGAAGACAATGGATAATCCCCACGATAATAAAGATAAAAAAAATTCCTTTCCTTGTAAATCATGATGAATAGACAAAATGGTACGTGTGTGTGTGTGTGTGTGTGTGTGTGTGTGTGTTACAGGAACTGGATGCAAGTCTGAAGAAGGTTCTTTCCGGTGATCTTCAGTCTCTGATACTCGGTCTGATGATGACACCGGAGCAGTTTGAGGCCCATCGCCTGCGCAAAGCCATGGAGGTTTAGCATTAATCACTAGAATAGTGCCTGTGTGTGTGTGTGTGTGTGTGTGTTTGATTATCAATACTAAATTTGACAACAGATCCACATCCATTCAGACTGTATCCGTGTGTGTGTGTGTGTGTGTGTGTTCAGGGCGCTGGTACAGATGAAGAAACTCTTTTAGAGGTTTTGTGCACCAGGACGCCGCAGCAGCTCTCTGACATCACGACTACATACAGTCAAGGTGCTTTAAGAACAGTTTACAAAAATGTTGAAACTTTTGATTTAATTAATGCAATTAAAAGCCTCTTGTCTTTTGAAATGTCTAGCTTTTGACCCTGAATTAAAGCATTTCATTTTGTCATAGAATTAAAAAGCTCATATTAATTGAGCTCAAACCTTTATGTCAGTAACTGAAAAAATAAAATGTTTTGGTAAGATGATCAGTCAACATGAGCACTGATATTTACAGGGAATTATGATCATACTGTAACTGACACTAATTACGTGATGATTATTGCTGATTGCTTTGAATGGTATTGACATTTTTTTTGACAAAACTAATAAATTCAGTCATTTTTAGTTATAATAATCAGAACAAAGACTGCCAGGGTATTTTAATCAAGGAGTAATAACAAATATAATTGAT
Source organism: Mylopharyngodon piceus (assembly GCA_039654765.1). Classification (NCBI taxonomy): domain Eukaryota; kingdom Metazoa; phylum Chordata; class Actinopteri; order Cypriniformes; family Xenocyprididae; genus Mylopharyngodon; species Mylopharyngodon piceus. The sequence continues at coordinate 16,909,694 of CM077448.1, read as the reverse complement.
TTTATATTTATTTAAGATAATACACTTTCACTTCAAAATATTGGGGTCAAATTTAGATCATTTATTTGATCAAAAATACAGTAAAAATAGTCAAATATTATTCCAGTGTAAATCAGCTGTTTTCTAAGTGAATATATAGTAAAGTGTAATTTATTCCTGTGATCAAAGCTGAATTTTCAGCATCATTACTCCAGTCTTCAGTGTCACATGATCCTTCAGAAATCATTCTAATATGATGATTTGCTGCTCAAGAAACATTTCTGATTATTATCAATGTTGAAAACAGCTTCATATTTTAGTGGAAACTGTGATTCATTTTATTTTTCAGGATTCTTTGATGAATAGAAAGTTCAAAAGAACAGCATTTATTTGAAATAGAAACTTTTGTAACATTATAAATGTCTTTACTGTCACTTTTGATCGATTTAATGCGTCCTTGAAGTATTACTTTTAAAAATAAATATTATATTATCACTGTAATATTCAATTCAATAAGAACTGATAATTGCATCTCTTTTCTGTTCGTCTGTGTTTGAATGTTTCATCATTGTATTTTTATCAGAGTATAAGCGGGATTTGGAGAAAGACTTGATCAGTGAATCCAGTGGAGATTTTTCCAAGCTCATTGTGGCGTTGTTGAAGGTGAGACGTGTTAAACATTTACCACCAAAACCAATTTCATTGCTCTGATGCATCATCACTGTTTCAATATCCCGTTTTATGATCAGTGAATGTTAATGACACTCTCTCTCTCTCTCTCTCTCTCTCTCTGTTCTTTATCAGAAAGAGAATGGGTCAGGAATTATTGACCAGGATATAGCAGTGAGTCCATATGCATTCCTCAACTGTTCCTTTAAAGGAGTCACACAGCTCATATTCAGAGTTGATAAAGGTTTAACTATGAAGCCTCTGATGTTGACTTTGCTTTGTTTGATCAGCTGCACTGCGTCAGATGACCTCTAGATGACCTCAGAAACAGGATTCAGATTGTAGAAATTTCAGCTCAGTGACTGATATAATTTTCTGCACTTGAAAAACAAGATTATTTTCTTGTTTTAAGCACAAATTCACCTCATTTTCATGATTGATTTCAGTCATTTTGTTTCTCCAGTAAATGTATCTTGATTTATGAATGTTTAGATATTTGTGCTGGAAAACAGGACTGAGGAAGAACATCAGTATATTATGTTGTTTTACAGACTTTATCTGAGGAGCTGAAAAACAAGAAACCTGCAGCTGATGTTTGGATCAGAATCCTGACCACGAGACACCCGGATCATCTGCGAATCGGTGAGTTTCAGCTGTAATTTTAGGAACAGAACTGTTGGAAAATGTCGATAAAGAAGACGATAAAGACAGCTAGTGTTTCGAATGCGAGTGAGCCGTAGTGTTGTCTGTGCTTCAGTGCTGGACGAGCTGGAGTTTGAGAACGGCCAGACGGTGGAGGACGCTTTAGAGGGACATTTTAAAGGAGTTCTGTCTGGAGACCTGAGAAAAGGCCTGAAGACGCTCGGTAAAACTGCTCTACGTGTGTTTGAAGGGTGTTAATGTGTGTGTGCTCAGTGTGGAATAATCAATAAATCCACCACTTTATTTCGTCATCAGTGCGATGTATACAGAACCAGCATCTGTTCTTGGCACAACGGATCCAAACTATGAAAGTAAGCTTTTTAATTTCAGAAATATCTTTATAAATGTCATTTCAGACTCAAATAGTAATTGATGCAGTTTCCAAATTTGCGACATATTGTGCAACAAATATCCCAGCAAAGATATAAAACCTAAAAAAAAAAAAAAAACTAGAAATGTTTGTGTGAGGATGGAAAATATCATTAGCTCAATATAAACACAACAGAAGTCAATGAAATCATTAAAAAAAATGTTCGTACACGATTCTTGAAATGAACAGAAAAGTACAAATGACTGACTGTCAACAAAACAAACTGATTTTTTGCATGGCAGATGTGTATCAATGAAAAAATTAATATTATAAAATTCATAGTAAGTTACTTCCTCAAATTCGATATACTAAATCCACGCAAATACAAAACGGGAAGTTCTATTAAACAAATATACAACTTTACACACATACTTCTTTGTACACTCTTTAGTGGCTTTGATGTTTTCATGAAGAGTCTTTGAGTTAAATCTTTCCATTGGATTAAAGGTTCTAAAATGTTCTTCACACTAAGAATAAGACTGTTCTTTTAAGAACTGATCACTGAACGGTTCTTTGGGGAGCCAGAAATGGCATCGCTGTGAAAAGCTTTATTTTTGAGAGTAGCTGTATAATGGCCAGAGTGTAGTCTGTGTTCTGCTTCAGCTGTAGATGTGTGTCCATCTGTTTCAGGCCGCAGTGGTTCAGGGAGTGATTGTGTCTCACAGTGAGGAGGATCTGCTGAGAGTTCGAGTCGCGTACCTTCAGTTGACGGGAGCTTCACTGTACACGGCCTTACAGGTCTCTAACACACACACACACACACACACACACACACACACACACACACACACACACACACACACACACACAGGTCTTTAAACAGCCTTCACCACAATTTTTCATTTCTGAAATCATGATTTCTCTTTTGGGTTTTTCTCAACAGAAGCAGTTCAAAGGTGACCTTCAGCAGGGTTTGCTGGCTGTATGTCGCGCTGAAGATTAGAAGTGCTGAATGTGATACGATGATAAAGGTCTCTGTGCACACACTGAAAGCACATTCCTACATATGAACTGCTGTTGTTTCTGAAAATAAATAAATAAATTAATAAATATAATGCAGCACTGTTCTTTATGAATCCCTATGGAAGCCCATATAAAAGAAAAAAACAAACATGCTTTGGTAAAACTCAAAATTATGAAATAAAAAGTCATAATAATGACAAAAACAAAACAAACAAACAAACAAAAAAATTATGACTTTTTGTCATAATTATGATTTACCAAAGCATCACTTTCTTATGTGGTACTAAATCATATGAGATAAAAAGTTGAAATTATGACATAAAAAGTAGAAATTATGACATACTAAGTTAAAATCGGCATATAAGTCAAATTTGACAAAAAGTAGAAATTATGACAAAGTTAAAATTGACATAAAATGTAGAAATTATGACATACTAAGTTAAAATTGGCATACAAGTCAAATTTGACAAAAAGTAGAAATTATGACAAAGTTAAAATTGGCATATAAGTCAAATTTGACAAAAAGTAGAAATTATGACAAAGTTAAAATTGGCATATAAGTCAAATTTGACAAAAAGTTGAAATTATGACAAAGTTAAAATTGACATAAAATGTAGAAATTATGACATACTAAGTTAAAATTGGCATACAAGTCAAATTTGACAAAAAGAAATTATGACAAAGTTAAAATTGGCATATAAGTCAAATTTGACAAAAAGTAGAAATTATGACAAAGTTAAAATTGGCATTTAAGTCAAATTTGACAAAAAGTTGAAATTATGACATTCTTAGTTGAAAAACAGTCAAAATTATGACAGTCGAAATTATGACAAAAAAGTCAAAATTATGACATAAAAAATTGAAGTTATGACATAATTGATCCAAACTGTGAAAGTAAGCTTTTTATTTCATAAATGTCAATTTAGACTCAAATATTAATTGATGCTGTTTCCAAATCATCTACTTCAAAAGATTTTTGCCAACATTGTGTGCAACAAAAATATCCCAACAAAGATATAAAACCTAAAATCAACTAGTAAAATACAGAAGGGATTGTGTGAGGATAGAAAATATCATTAGCTCAATATAAAAACAACAGAAGTCTATGAATAGTCCTTATCATCATTGAAAAAACATGCATGTGCAAGTTTCGATTCTTAAAATGAACAAAACACTACTGTTCCATGCAAATGAACTTTCAAAAAACAAACATGCCTTTGCATGGCAGATGTGTATCAATGAAAATGCTAAAAATAATTCATAGTTTTGCAAATTTATCACACTAAATCCATGCAAATGCGAAACAGGAAGTTCTTTATAACAAATATGCAACTTTACACACATACTGAGACAATTTGTTTATACTCTTAGAAAAGTTGAGATTATGACAAAAAGTGGAAATTGATAAAAAGTCAAAATTATGACAGTCATAACTGACATTAAAAGTTGGAATGATGGCATAAAAAGTCAAAATGATGACAAAAAGTCAAAATTATACTAAGTCGAAATTGACATAAATCAAAATTATGGCATAGTACTGTAAGTCAAATATGACCTAAAAAGTTGAAATGATAATGTCAAAGTTATGACAAAAAGTCATAAATATGACATAAAAAGTTGAAATGATGACAAAAAGTCAAAATTATACTGTCAAAATTGGCATAAAAAATCTAAATTATGACAAAAGTAAAAAATAAAAATTATGACATAAGTCATAATTATTTCCTTAATAAAACACTTAAGCAAATGCACACCATACAAGGTGCAGGTCAAAAATAACAAATCTGTATTAAGGAGATATGACCACACACTCACAAATACTTTATTTCACACCTTGACAAAGGCTTTTTGCCAAAACCGCAAAATTATTTGTAAGTGAGTGTGCGATCATATCTCCTTTATAAGTCCTAATTATGACATACCAAGTCATAACTGAGATAAAAAATATGACTTATATGTCATAATTTCAACATGGATCTCATATGATTTGCTAGAGCATTATTTGTTTTGTAATGTGGCAGAAATGGGCTTCCATACAGAAGAGTTGTTGTAGGACTCTATTCAAGACAAAATACTTGTATAAATTTGAAGTTTTGTTCGCAGTGATTTAAATTAATAGGCTGCAGTAAAATGATTGCTTTGAGGGTGAAAAGCTCCTAGTTCTGAGGCCTAGAGGCCCATAAAAGACCAACCGTGGTCAAACCCTTACTGTAACATTTCATTTATAATGTAAGCATGTATATGCCAGACGCCTGGGCTAAGGCCCTCTAGCTGCCTTTATATTTACATGATTTTAATCAAAACAAACTTATTACAATTGTTTTTCAACATCATATATTTTGGGACTAGAAAAAAAAATCTCTTCTCTCATATCGGACTACCAGGGCGATACTCGGGTCAGTGTTGCATCATCATGAAAGTTTAAGCCTTGCCAATTGAAATATTCAAGCTCAAGAAGACTCGAAAGGGAACTCAATTCGTTACTCGCGCGCTGTGTGGGAAGTTTTCTGTGCGCAAACATCCGAAGCGCCGCACACATAAAGCTGCGTCTCAGACAGCCCGCAAATACTGAATTGAGCTCCTATTCCCCTTGAACGCACAAATTCACAAAAAAATATGTCAAAAATGCCCATGAGTATCCTAGCAAACATATGTCTTAAGTGAACGTAAACAGTTGAGAAAGTAAACGCATGTGTATCAGTATATTGGATCCGTGCAGCTCTTAAAGTGACAGCAGCCTAATAAACCTGCTGTTTTCTGTGTTTTTAATGATAACCAAACGACAAAAGACAAAGATAAAATCACTCACTGCTCTTCACTGAATAACTTGTGTAACTTTAATAAGTATTAATCTATGTTTAATTTATAGAATTGTGAATTTTCACTGGTAACTAAAATGTTGGTGTCATAACTGCCTGTTTCAAAATATTTATGCTGGTAAATTTTCTTAAGTCACTGACCATAAAGCAAAGTCCAGTTGGATCATTTGACATTCTGATCTTGTAGTTTGACGCTTAGCCAAAGACTTTAATGACGTTTTCCCAGGATGTCATGAAATCATAAACCCAGTAAAAGGAAATGACTGATTTTAATTACTTTAATCCAGAAAAGTCTCATAAAACAGCAAATCCATTACAATGGAAAGGACAGGAGTGACATCAGCGATGTTTCCATCTGTGAATAAACCATAGGATTCTTTAAATAAGTCTTCGTTAGTGATGCATCAAGCACTTTTATGGACACACGTTCATTGCATTTTAATTAAAATTCAACAGAAATTCACTATTTATATTTGTCAAGCTAATTTCAAGCATTTAGGCATGAGAAACATATTCAGCCGATAAAACTCCTCCATCCTTTACCTTCATTTACTACATTTACATGTATGCATTTACCAGATGCTTTTCAGTCACAAAGCGACTTATATTGCATTTGTATTCGTCTACTTATGCTACAGTTCTTTACCGAAGAGCTTCAGATCAGCAGCGTGAACATCAGCACTGACAGAGAAGAGATGATGACAGAAACTCTCAGAGACTCGCTGGACGATGGCGTCGTCGGAGTCGGGGTTTGTCTTGTGGTGGTGTTTGATGGCGGAGAGGTGGAATTGGTCAGATCAGGTGGAAATGTTGTGGTTGGACTGTTCAGAGCTGGAGTTGCTGTATTTGAAATATCTGCACTCGTTTCAGCAGCGCTTGAATTTGTAGTTGTTGTAGTTGAAGAAGCATCAGTTGTTGAAACAGTGGTTGAAGCTGTAGTTGAAGGTGTATCTGAAGGTGTAGTTGACGTATCTGCACTTGTTGAAGTTGTAGTTGAAGCTGTCGTTGTTGAAGGTGTAGTTGAAGATGTAGCTGAAGGTGTAGTTGAAGCTGTCGTTGTTGAAGGTGTAGCTGAAGGTGTAGCTGAAGGTGTAGTTGACGTATCTGCACTTGTTGAAGGTGTAGTTGAAGCTGTCGTTGTTGAAGGTGTAGCTGAAGGTGTAGCTGAAGGTGTAGTTGAAGGTGTAGCTGAAGGTGTAGTTGAAGGTGTAGCTGAAGGTGTAGCTGAAGGTGTAGCTGAAGGTGTAGTTGAAGGTGTAGCTGAAGGTGTAGTTGTTGAAGGTGTAGTTGAAGGTGTAGCTGAAGGTGTAGCTGAAGGTGTCGTTGTTATAGTTGGAGTAGCATTAGTTGTTGAAATGCTGGTTGGAGTTGCTGTTGTTGTAGAGGTAGTGGTTGGAGATGCTGTATTATCCTTTTAGGGAACAATTTAAACAATCATTAACCAATGTCATTATTTTCAATGTTAAAAATAAACCACAAAACATAATTTGTTCCTCAGATTTCATTGGTGTGAAACTTCCCCTTCCCTATCATACTGTAATAGCTGTAAATATAAAGCTGAAAATTATTTCCTTAATTGTTATTTTTGTCTTGTCGCCCATTAAAAATATCTGAGTATACATAAATCAGACTCTGAAGCGGAACTGAATCAGAATAGATCAATATCATTCTTACTTTACTGACAAATCAGTTTTTTTGTTTTTTTTTTGGTAACACTTTACAATGAGATTTCAACATTAGTTAACTTAAACTAACATTGAAAAATAATCTTAATTAATGTTAATTTCAACATTATTAAAACCAGTTGAATGCCTGTTAATATTATTTAATGGACCTGAGCTAACGTGATATTTTTATTAATTTTTATTAATATTTTAAATAACTAAAGTTAACAAACGGGACCTTAAGTGCGGTTTTCTTTCTCGTTTTAAGCACAAGTCTCACTGTTTCGTTAGATTTATGCTTAAAACAAGAACAGAAAATAATTAAAGATATATTCTTTGATAACAAGTCTCATTTTTCTTGTCAGTTAATTACATTTTTTAAGATGTTTGGACATTTCTACTGGAAAAATACAGATTATATTAATATGAATAAATAAGCTTTCCATTGATGTATGGTTTGTTAGGATAGGACAATATTTGGCCGAGATTCAGCAATATGACAATCTGGAATCTGAGGGTGCAAAAAAATCAAAATATTGAGAAAATCACCTTTGCTAAGTCCTTAGCAACACATATCCACTCACAAAATACATTTCTGATATATTTACGGTAGGAAATTTACAAAATATCTTCATTGAAGATGATCTTTACTTAATATCCTAATGATTTTTGGCATAAAAGAAAAATTGATAGTTTTGACCCATACAATGTATTGTTGGCTATTGCTACAAATATACCCGTGTGACTTATGACTGGTTTTGTGCTCTAGGGTCATATATTATACTATAAATAGATGCACTTTGTAGTGTTTGTTTTTAGTCTGTAAAACATTGCCCGCAAAGTTCAACATTTGCATTTTCGT